>JANSLP010000014.1:0-276113 GCA_029298735.1 Ophiostoma sp. CBS 140.51
CCACGCCACAGACTCGCCAGAGGCACCGATTCTCACGGTCGCGCGACGGCTGTCTAACCTGCAAGTACGTGTTTGTCCCTCTTCAAATGTCGTGCAGTAATGACAGGACACGGCCTTGTAATAAATGTATTGCCGCTAAGGAATGGATGCCGGCCTGTAAAGGATACATAAATCGACGTTAAACAAAAAGATAAAAAATGGCAACAGCGCAGAGTAAAGAAAATGCATCCGATCCCATGGTGTAGCTATAACGAGCCTTGGCTAAATCAAATGATGACAAAAACGCCCTGGGTGGTATAATGAGAAAAGAAAAGAATGTAAAAAAAGAAGATTTGAGCAAAACAGAAAACAGAAGAGGTCATAGGCCGAGTGCTATCATAAAACAATTAAAGAAAATTAGATATAGAAAGCATGAAGAGGAAATCAAGCGGAACCTAAGCCGTCTGACCAATCTTATCGGTGTCAGTGTCCATGGCATCGTTGAAGTCGCTCCACAGTGACTCGCTGGCCTCAAAGTTCAGCTCTCCACCGAAAGACACGTGCTGGTTGCTGTGGTGCTTGTGGCTGCTACCGCCATTCTTCCGACCGACAAGCGGCGACGAGCTGGGCAGGGCCATGTCCGTGTCGAGGTACGAGCCAAAGTCGAGGTCGCCGGCCACACTGCCAAAGTTGGCCGTCAAGCCGTTACTATCGAGGTTGGCAAAAGTGGCCAGGTCCAGGTCCGTCAGGCCGTGCGAGGGCGAGCCCGTGGTAAAGTCGTTGGCCTCAGATAGCAACTGGTTCAGTGTCGATGTCAGAGGCGTGTCAAAGGGTACGCCGTCCAGCTGAAGTGGCACGTGAAGTGACTGCTGTTGTTGTAGCTGCTGCTGCTGTTGCTGTTGCTGTTGACGTCCAGGAGTACGCCGCGAGCGAGTGGCACTGCCAGGGATGGGGATCGAGCGGGGCGTCTTAGACGGGGTGCGCTGCAGGAGCATGAGACCCTCCAAGACAGGCGACTGGGGACAAGGGACCGAGGTGGTAGTCGAGCGCACAATCGACTTGGAAACGCTTCTGGTGATCGGCCGGTGGTTGGGTGTCGGGCGTGTGGGTGTCTTGAACGGGCCCAAGGTAAACGAGGGAGAGTCCTGGTTGCCCATCTTGGGCGGGGGCGTTGAAGGGCGCGTTGAGGGCGGCGGGGTACCAAAGAGATCCTCCATATCATCTTCTTGGTCGGCGCTTGTGTCGGCCTCCTCGCTCTGCTTTGTCTCGGGGCGTGCAGTGTCCTCGAACTTGGGCGGGTTGGCCTTAGCCTTGGGCGAGCCAAGAACAGTTCCTATCACGTTCACAGCCAGCTCGCCGAGCACCTTAAGAACGCCGTCTTTGCGAGGTGAGGGGAACAGAAGGCGACGAGTTGTGCCAAACTGGTCGTCCACAGCAATCGGGCTGTCGGCAGTGCCGCTGCCTCTCGAATGCGTCGATCCAGGACCACGACGCTCTGTGGAACCGTTACCCGAGGCAGGTGCCCGGTTAGACCCTGCCTGAAAACCCGGCTGTTGTTGGAGGGATCCCTTGGAGCTGCCACTGTCGGAGCTCCCGTCGTTGTTCGAGATCGGGTTCTCGCTTTCGGTCTGCTTATTGGGCTGCTCTGTAGTGGTCGCCGGCTTCGAGTGATTGGTCGTCGATGCCGGCGGTGGGGGTGGGGGTAGTGGTACCGCAGATGGTGCGGGCAGGAGCTTTGCCAGGCCGTTCGTCTTGGGCGCTGCGGGTGGCGTATCGGGAAGAACAATATGGTTGACTTTCGTGTTGGCGGTGGGAATGCTGTCCTCAGGGCCTGCCGGATCGGTAGTGAAGTAGGCTTCCGACGTCAGCTGAGTCTGGGGATCGCTCTTGGCCCGGGACTTGCGCGCGCGAGAGTCACTACGGCTCTTGGTGTTGGTCCGGGTCTGTTCGAGGCGAGACAGATCCTTGTCCCACCGGTCACGAGGACGGTGGCTCTTGAACTTGCCGAGCCAAATGCCGCAGGCTGTATATTGGGTTAGAAGGCTTGGTTCTCATCAAAGTGGTCAAAAACATCGACTGAAATGTCACATAAACAATAATACTCACGGTTGCAAAGAAGCATCTGCGTCCACAGCTTTCCGTTTTCGGAGCTGCTCAACGCCTTCCGCACAAGACGGTATCGGGTCGACTTGCCATCCGCATCGCGCTCGAGAATCTCAACAAACGTGATGGGGCAGTTCTTGTCCGAGAAATCGTAGAAGCCCGGCTCACCGTCGTGCTCCTGGGTCCACATCTTGCGCCATGTAGGCGTCTCAATGGCGCCGCAGTTTTGGCAGTATGGAGGCATCTCACCGCTCTGAATAGCTTTCTTGAGCCGTTCGCGGATAGCCGCCTTGCGGACCAAGTTCTTGCTAGAGCGTCCATTAGGCACGTCTGCATCACTAGGAGGGCAGGGCGCTTCAGAGAACGCAGTGGGTGGCGGTGGCGGCGCAGGAAGAGTCAACGGCGGCAGTGCCGGAGGATCACTAGCCGGCACGGTCGTGGCTCTTGACGGGAAAGGCAGAGGGGGAAGCGAGCTCATCATTCTCGCCATACCGGCTGTTGGCTGCTGAGGCAGAGTCGGTTGCGCCGAGTCAGTCGACTCAGTTGGGGTAGTAATGGGGCCGTCGTTTGACGCCGCAAGAAGCTTCTGCAGCTCCTTCATGTCGTCAGGAACATCGATCTGTGAGAACTGCGAGACTCTGGTCTGGTTTGCATCGGCCTCAACATCCATATCCGAGGGCATATCCGAGGGCAAAGAGAGCGACTGGTGGCGGAGCTGCGATGGGGGCCGTTGCGCAAGCTGGGGCTCAGCCTGCTGCTGGTTCTGGTTCTGCTGTTGGTCGGGCTGGATGAGGTGGGCAGGCTCCGAGTGTGACCGTTCCAGCGGTGGAGGTGGCGGTCTGGAAGCCATGCTGTTGGCTCTCTGCATCTTGGCTGGTCTCGGTTTCGGCTGAGGAGGGTTGTACAAGGAGGTGACGGGAAGGAGTTCTGGCGGCCCTGGGTTGATAGCCAAAAAAGAGTACTGCTCAGTCTTGTCGCTGTTGGGCGCTGGGCGTTTGTTGGAACTCCGGTTCGTTTGCTTTGGTGGCCGAGTCGAAGAAGTCGAGGCAGGTGCAGGCGTGGGGACGTCTGATGGTACTGGTGCCGGTGCAGACGTTGGCTGGTTGGTCTCGGCAGTCGATGTCTGAGGTGGGAGAGTTGCAGACGCATTTGCTGGTGGCAGAGGTTGCGCGAACTCCATATTTGGTGTCGGCGCTGCCGTGTCCAGTGGTGTGGGCGGCGGCGGGAACTTGTCGTTCATAAGCGCGTGCTCATCGTCGTCAAAGAGAATATCATCCATGCCGCCGCTCATAAAGCCGGAGTCGGGTTGAGGCATGCGCATAGCAGGCAGGGGCGGGCTTGATGGGATCGGGCTCGACCGCGGCACGTAGCTCGTAGTACGAGGAACCGGGGGCGAGGAGTTCATGTCGGCCGGGCTGTCTTCTGGTGTGTAGTTCTCGGGCGATGGAGCAATGGAGTCAGTAGGCGAGCCTGCAGCTAACGAGCGAGCATACGCGTCTGTGAACGAGTTCGAGTCGAGGTTAGCCAGCGATTCACGCCGGGCCTTATGTGCCATCATCTTCCGTGCATTGTTCTGGCCTAGAGGGCCATCACCTTGCGGCACGGGCGTGGGCGCACGAGGGTACTCCTGCAGGTGAGAGCCTGGTGCCGAGGGCCCGTCTGTCGAAGGATGCGGCAGGATAGGCCGCAGCGTACGCAGAGCGCCCGATGTGCTCGCGGCCACACGAAGGGAGTCAGGTGCCGAGTCAAGGGACGTCCGGGTCGGGTAGTCTGCCTTTGTCGTCTTGACACGCTTCTTCTTGTGTGCGTCGTCACCGTCGGCATCGGTCGGTGCCTCCTCAGCAGCCGACGTGTTGCCGTCTGTCAGATTCGACTTTCGTGGGCGGCCACGTGGACGGCCTGTCGGTTGTCTTGAGCGAGACCGAGACGATGGCCGGGATGGTCGTGCTGGGCGGATATTGGTCTCAGGCGGCGGGGTGGAGGCCGACATGAGCTCGTCGTTTGGCATGGAGATCGGTGGGGGCGAGACCGAGTTGAAAGCAGAGCCAGGCTGTTGCTGTATTTGTTGTTGCTGTTGTTGTAGCTGCTGCTGCGGCTGATGTTGCTGCGGCTGAAGTTGTTGTTGAGGTAGTGAGGAAGGGCCGGCACGTGCGGGAGCATGTGAGGGGGGGACGGCGGATTTGGAGGACTGGCGGGAGTTTGGCCGGGAGCCTGGCCGAGACATGGCACGTGGTCCCATATCAAACGAGCCTGTGGCAGACATGCCCGTGGGCATGCTGGGCGGGTAGGCAGATAGGTCGGGGAGAGCCGGTGCCATATTCGGGGACTGCATAGTCGATATGCTTGCAGACCGGCCGAGCATGGGGTTGGCCTGAAGGAAAGAGTTCCACTCGGTGGTGTCTGTTGGTGTTGGGGCATTGTGCATCTGGCCCTGGCTGGCATTCATGCCGTTGCTGCGGTGGTCACTGTTGCTGTCGGTACGGGTCATGCAAGCCACCTCGGACAGCTTGAGCCGCACCTCGAGAGTCTCACGCACGCCGTTGCCGAAAAGGGCCATCATGTTCTTCGTGACCCGACCTGTGACCATCTTGGGGCCCTCGTCGAACTGGTTGGCAGCCAAGGCGGCTGCGGGGTCCATAACCCACGACAGCATACCCTGGCCGACCAGGGGCGTGTCGGGCTCAGAGTAGTCGGTGGCATAGATGGCGTAGTCGAGGCCAGATTGGGATGTGAGCTCGGGGCTGCCCTGGGCAATAGCCTGGATGCAGAGACGGAGGTCGACGATGCCGATCCAGCTGCGTTCATCGATAGGAACAACCTGCACCTGCAGAGTCTGGGGCCAACGGGCGAGGCAATTTACCCGACTGTCCTTGTCGAATGTGTAGAGAACTTTCACTGTGGATGGTTAGTTATCACGAGATCATAAGACTACAAGATCACGAAGGACTCCGGACTGGGGACAACGTACAGGCCATTGGCCGCACCTGAATGCTCATCTCGTCGGTGTCGTTTGCATGCGGCGGGCCCTGCATCTGCTGGTTCGGCGGTGCCGGCGGCCAGCCATAGGCGGCCGGGCTGCCGGTTGTCATGGGCGACGCCATGGCCTCGGAGGTCGACTTCAGCAGGACGGTGCTGGTGGACAGAGCTTCCCCATGGACGTGCTGTGGTCGAAGAGAGCAAGATTCGGTCGAGTAGAAGTGTACACGGAGGTGAGGAGAGCCAGAGAAGTCGTCGAGGAGAGGGTAGAGGGGAAGAAAACACGAGGGAGAGAAAAAGAGAAAAGATTGTGGGATGGATCGAGAAAAAGGAGTCAAATTCGAGATTGTGGAGAGTCGGAGGAGAGAGAAGGGAATTGACGGCAGTAAAAGTGCGAGGGGGAGAAAAGAAAAGAGATGCAGACAAGGAAAAGAAGCAAAGAAGCAAAGAGAGTGGGTTCGCGAGAGCCAGGATGCGGAGCGTGGTTCAATTGCTGGCGAGGTGTGGAATTGAAGAGGCTGGCAGGACTCATGCGTCGTTTTCGTGTCGACGCTTTTTGGCTTTTTGCTGGCAGTGGCTGCAGCGCGCGTGAAGTTCGCGTCGAGACCTGGTTGCTCCTGCTTGTGGTGCTCACGGCCGGGCGCTAAATTGGGTGGAGTGCTGGCCGTCTGTTGTGGGGCAGAAGGCAGGTGCTCTGAGACGTGGTTTCCGTGGCAGAGGCACGGTCCCAGCAAAAAAGCATACCAAGGGAGAAAAGAGCGACAGCGAAGTGGAGGCGGAATAAGGGCAAGTAAAATTAAAGAGAGTGCAGGAAGGTGCGATGTCGATAAAAATGATAGAAAGGATAAAAAAAGGAAAGATGCTTGAAAAAGGCCTCAAAATGAGAAGCAGCGACACACGATCAAAGATCGTGGACAAAACGACACCAGAAAATAGTGACGACAAAAACGCGTGTGAGAGCGCCCGTCAGAAAACAAAGCGGCCGAGCCGTTCGGTGGAGTGCATGCTTCGGTGAAATCGCTCTCTCCATTAGGCGAGCCCGACCTAGGCCTAGTAGACGGGCAAGTCGCGCTGGGACACGTGAACGCGCTATGGAACACGACCCAGCTGGCACGAAATCGGGTGTGCTAAATGTGTTGCAGGAAGGAGTGGGGTATGCTGGAGAGTAGTGGCTACAAGGAGCAACTGGCGGTGGCGGGCGGCGTGCCTGGACCCAAGGACGGAAGGTGCGTTGGCGGCCTGGCCTGGACCTGCCGCAACAGTTATGATATGTATGGCGAAATGACGGCTCGACGGGCAAGTGCAAGGCAAGATCGTCTTGGTTGGTCAATGCGTTCGTGGAGCGGTCGGCTGGCCAATCATGTCTCCGGCTGACCCAAACTTGGATGTTGCTTCGCAAAGGCAGAGAGAAAGAGCGAACGAGGGTGAAATTTTGCTCTTTCTCCAGCCAAAACAGCACTTGGTCTTTTCGTCCCAAGACCTGTCCAAAAACGAGGCGACCAGGGAGGCGTTGGAAATTAAGCAAGCTCGAAACCGAGGAGCAAACAATGAGGGGAAAAGATGAATTTCGCTCGTGGCTCATGGCGATGGGGCCGGCCGTGGTATTTATACTGCCGGCGTCAGATCGATGCGTAATGCTCGTTTTGTTCCCTTGTCTTGCCTGATCGTCCTGCCTTCCTCTTGTTCCCCTCAGGATGCCGTTTGGTCTTTCCGTTTGTGGATGTTCATGTCTAGTTCTCGGTTGCTTCCCATCTCGCATTCATCGTCGATGTCTCTTATGTCGTGCCAGTCGCTCCTTCTTGGTCTCACGCTTGCACCATATGCCTCTGTGCCTCTGTTCCCCCTTCGCACTTACCTCAGATGACCCCATATATGTGTGGTGCCTTGATGCCGTTGGAGCACAACTTTCCCATCTCCAACCTAGCCGTCCACCTCGCCACCCCTCCTTTCCCGTACATCCGCACCTACCCTCCTTTTCCATGTCGATGCTGCCCGTTCGGATTGCACAGCCCGTGATCTCCGTAAACACTGATGCTAGCTGCCCACCGCCCGTGCCTTCCTGTCTCCCATTCTCTCACACCATTTCCCCCCACTTACACCATCCCACGAAAAAAAAAAAATGACGCTCTAATTTGCCGCCATTTTGCTCACCATTCGGCCAACAGCCAACGATGAGACTTTGTCGATGAAAGAATTCCACCCGATGATTATTAGGCAACCACCACCCCCGCTCCTGCCCCCTTTTCACCGCCATCTTGCCTCCCAAACCCCCAACGAACAAGCGGCGCTACGATGAAATAAAAAAGTAAGGTGCGATGTAGTTGTCCAGACCGCCCACTTTCCCAAAACGGTCATTTCGCCAATCACATAACACGATTCCCATGCTGCAGAAAAACGTGACCACAGCCCACTAAAAATTGACAACTGCCAACAACCGCAACCCGAGTTGAAAAAGTGAGGCTATAACTTGTCACAAAACGGCCGACTTTTCTGATTTAGAGCCTTGCATATTGCACACAATTCCGTCAATTTGCAACCAACGTGTGTCATTAATTCATCGCATGCATCATGCAGCCCTTGGTGATTGTTCTTTCAATTTTTGTACAAGAGATCTATGTAATGCATACTCTCATCTTTCTTATATCTTTTTGTTCATTTCCCATGCACATACACAAGTCCTACACTTTATTCCTCGTCAACCCAGACGGCCTCGCCCTGCTTGCCTCTGGTCGTCTTGCGGTCGATAATCTCGGAGACAACCTCCTTGACACCCTGCTTACCGCGGTACTGGCCAACCAGCTGGTGGATGACCTCGCGCTGCGACTTGGTGCCGTCGTTGACGAGCGCAGCCACCTGTGCCTCGCTCGGCAAGCCAATGTTGAGTGCGCTGTAGGGGCTCTCGCGGTAGTCGCGGTCGCGGATCAGCTGCAGCTCCGGCGGGTCGTCGGCCTGGCGCTCACCCGTAAAGTAGAACTCAGTCACCTTGCCCGAGTCGGTAATGTCCTCAAGCGTCGACGGCTTCCACTGCGGGCGGCCCTTCTCCTTGCGGATCAGCAGCGACGAGACACCCTCCGTAAAGTCGGGCTCGCGCATGAAGCGAGCGGCAATCAGGTGCTCGCGCTTGAACGTCTCGGCAATGCTCCAGCGACCGCCAACGCGCATCTGGCGCAGACTGACGTGGACAGCCGTGGGCGAGCGGTGCTGCAGGGTCTTGAGCGTCTTGGTGGCCCAGGTACGCGTGGCCTCAGCGGCCTCATCTTCGCCGGGCGCCGTGGCCTCGGCCTGCAGAGCAGCGACAATGTCGTTGACGCTGTCGTGGCTGAAGCAGCGGTCGATGGCGCGGCGCAGGTTACCGCCAATCAAGATGGGCTGGTCGATGGGCAGGCCCGTGGTGAACTCTTCAATGGTGGAGTTGATGGCGGTCAGGCGCTTCTCGGCACTGTCGTAGTCGTTGAAGCGCAGCTCGGCGAGACGGGCCTCCAGGCCAGCCAAGCTGGTCGAGTGCAGGTAGTGCGTGGCAATGCCAGCATAGAACACGTTGGCACCCGCCAAACGCTCACTGGTCAGGGCCAGGTAGGTACCGACGGCGCCAGGCAGACGCGGCAAAAAGAACGAGCCACCAACGTCGGGAAAGAAACCAATGTTGGTCTCGGGCATGGCGAAAACCGTCCGCTCAGTGGCGATACGGAAGGGCGCGTGGATGCTGAGGCCAACACCGCCGCCCATGGTGATGCCGTCCATGAAGGCGACGCAGGGCTTCTCGTAGGTGGCAATCAGGTGGTCGAGCTTGTACTCGAGGGCAAAGTAGTCGGCGGACCACTTCTGGCCCTCAAGACCGCGGGCGTTGGCCTCGGCCAGAGCAGTAACATCGCCGCCGGCACAGAAAGCCTTCTCGCCAGCGCCCTTGAGCAACACAATGTTCGCCATGTCGGACTTGGACCACTCGAGCAGGCGGGGACCGATCTTGCGGATCATGGATGCGTTGAGCGAGTTGTACTTGCGCGGGCGGTTGAGCTCGATGGTGCGCAGGCCGTAGAGGCTCGTGAACAGCACGTCCTCGGGCTCGTCGCCGGGCAGCTCCTCCCAGAGCCGGTCCGAGACATCGGTGGTCGGGTCCAGTGGCTCTGGGATCGTCGTCGCCATGGTGCGGGCGGACGGCACCAGGATCTTGGCGCGGAGAGGCATAGAAGAGGAGAGGAGGAAGGAGCAGCGGAGGGTAGAGGCGCGGAGAGAGGAGGATGTGGTGGAGAAGGCAGTCGAAGAGAGGGTCGTCAGAGTGCGGCGAGCAGCAATGGTCGGGCTCGGGCTAGCAGAGGCAGCGGCAGCAGCAAAAGCGGCAGAGGCTGCAGGGCCAGCACGGCGGGAAAGGGTCCGGGACAACATGGGCTCGGGGGTATCGGGGGGTATTGGTCTGGTGATGGTTTCGCTGACGATCGAGAGAAGACAAAAAGGTCGGGTCTTCAGGACGTCAGTGTCTCCAGATCGAAAAACAATTGGCAATTGGCGCTTGCAACAGCTGCCCGGTCGTTAAAGGCGTCGCTCTCCTGATGGGCTGTGGTGGGGGAACAGCGTGGGTGGGTGTCGTGCGTGGGTTGTGTCGGCAATTGTTTTCCCTCGGCCGCTGACGTCGAGTGCATCTAGAGCCGCTTGCGTGAAGAAAAAGCTTCACCCGAGGTCGAGCGGCCCACTTGCGAGAGCTTGAGCCAATGGAGTAACACAAGGACAGTGCGATTTCCCGATTCGTCTCGGCACTGTATATTTTACACTGTACGCCCTTAACCTCAACCCATACCAATTCAGTTTACCTCACTCCTTTTCTTTTTTCTTATTTAAATGTTCAATATGAAGCTGCACTAGACAGTAAATATTCCTTTTTTGGTCTTGAATTCATTTGATTTCATTAACTAGTTTTCCTTCACATGCGAGCTAAACAATCTGAATAAAGCACATGGCTGACTGCTAACATCCTCTCATTTTCACGCCAGTTTCGACTTTTTACTCGGCCAAACCCTCAAAGAAGCATGCCAGACCCCATGCGCCCGGGTCGGGCACCTTCTCGAAACCGCTGCCGCCAACGTAGACCGTGCGGCCCAGGCTGGCCTTCATGCCCTTGGTGTGCTCAGCACCGGCACGCGATACAGCCGCAGCGTCCTTGACGGAACTGCCAGACTCGGCCAGCTTGTCAACGAAGGGATACAGCGCATCAACAAGAGTACGGTCACCGGGGCGTGCAGGTGTGTAGCGCGAGAGGGTGTCGCAGCTCTGGCGCAGGGCAGCAGCCCAGTCGGGCGATGTGGGACCCGAAGCCGCAGACGACTGTTGGCGCAGCGCGTGCACGAGTGCGTTGAGGAAGATGGCGTAAAGCGCACCAGATGTGCCGTCCATGGACCGCTCGACAACAGGGACAATAGCCGCAACATCGGCCACAACGTCGCCTGTAAACGCCGAGGGAGACGACAGGTGCTCAAGGATAGCCTCAGCACCACGCTTCATGCCGGTACCACAGTCACCGTCGCCGACAATCGTGTCGTAGTGGGTAATCTCGGGTTCAGCAGCAATCACAGCCTTCAGGCCATGCTCCAGGGCACTGTGGTAGGCGGCGGGGTCGGCCTTGAGGTTGCTCGGGGTCGAGTCAGACGTGGACTCGGAGGCAGCAGCAGCCGGGGCCGCAGCCTTCTCCTCGGGGGAGGCCTTGGCAGCCTTGTCCCAGGTCGCCGTGGGGATGGGCGAGGACCAGCCAGTGGCCTCCGCCGGGTCGTCAAGCAGCTGCAGAAGCGCCGGAACATCAGAGCCCAGACCCGTATCGCGGGGCACCTTGAGGAGGCTGATGCTGAAGCCCAAGCCGTTGAGACTCGTCATGTACGTGCCGCTCAGCACGCGCAGCGGGCGCAGCTTGTAATTGTCGCGCAGCTGCTCAACCACCTCGGCCGTGATACCGCCCATCTCAAGCACACTGACGGCGCCCAAGTTGTTGACCAGCAGCACGACGTCCTCGCCCTCGCCAATCGACGCAAATGCGCGGTCGCTGTCCTTGGTGTCCAGCAGCTGCTTCAACATCGTGCGCACCAGCTCCGGCAGCTTCAGGCCCTTGGCCCGCTCCGATCCAGGCTCGTTGTGAATACCCATGCCAATCTCAACCTCGTCGGCGGCCAGCGCATCATCGGCCGTGTCCGTCACCGAGCGGCCTGGGACGTGGACATGCTCCAGACTGGCACCCACGCTCACCAGGTTGTCGGCCACCAGCTGGGCCACGCCCGCCACCTTTTCGAGGGCGAAACCACGTGCTGCCAGCGCACCGCTGATCTTGTGGACGAGCACAGTGCCCGCAATACCGCGACGGCCGACCTTGCCAGCCTTGGCCCGGCCGACACCGACATCGTCACCCACAACCACCATGCTGACGGGCACACCCGCAGCACGCGCTTTCTCGACAGCCATGCCAAAGTTAAGCACGTCGCCCGTGTAATTCATGACAGTCACGAGCACACCGGCATTGTGGCCAGCGGCGGCCGAGCGAGAAGCAAGCAGAGTAATGGCAGCGCGAATCTGCTCAGCCGATGGCGAGGCAAAGATGGTACCCGCCACGGCACCCGTCAGCAGACCAGGGCCGACCATAGCGCCAAAGCTGGGCTCGTGGCCGGAGCCGCCGCCCGAGACAATGGAGACATTGGACGTGGTAGTGCGCTCGTACAGAATCTTGTTGTCCTCGTCAAGGGCGACAGCCGGGTTGGCGTAGGTGACCGAGCGGAGGCCGGCGTGGACGAGGGCCGTCGGATCGTTGACAAAGTGCTTAGTGAGGGAAGCCATGGCTGTAGATGTGTGTTAAGCGGGAGGACTGTAGAGAATGAGGTTGTAAGTATGTCAGTTTCAAACAATCTCGCGATATTTCGATATTTCGAGAAGGGAGAGGCGAACTGCGGAGAAAGAAAGAGAGGGAGAAGAGGGAAAAGAGAAGGAGGAGAGAAATGAAAAACAAAAGTAGACGATAACTGAGAATAAAGAAAAAGATCCCCACGATAAAAAGTCCCTGAGTAACTGAGACGCGGCGGAGCTATAGAGCCGGAATGGCTCGATTCGGGAACATGGCAGAATTACATTGCCTGAAGCTCACCTTCGGACTACTAAGGAAGCTCGCCTGGCGGAGCTTGGGGATGCACTGCACGCCTGGCGTGCAGATGAGGCAGGCGTGACCTAGGCGGGGGTGGGGTTGGTGTTGGTGTCTTGGGAAGGTACATCTCAGTGCTAGACGTTGGAGCACGCCAGTGGGCAGTGGGGGGTGGTCCTGAGTTGGTGCGGAGTAGCCATACAAGGAAAGAACGGACGGACGTCACAGGCACGACAGGCTGACAAGAACACAACTCGACAGAGAAAGAACGACCCGTGCAGTTCTTGGTGCGGCTTGGGTGCGGGGAGCTTTTCGTTAGTAGCATGGGCACTCACACGGTCGCACCGGGGAAGGAGCGCTTGGGCGGAATCAGGAATAGTTTTGGAGGCAAGAAAGAGCAAGCGAGCATCTGGAAAACCAAGAAGACCGAAAACACCGAAATAAATGGGGAAGGAACACCGAAAGACCGAACAGTAGTTCCCGACGAGGCCGACATTCATGCCGATGGAGTGCACGATATCGGAGAATGAATCGGAAAAAGAGAGCAAAATGCAACACAGCTACAGGTGACAATACTCGGTAAAGGTAAGAAAAGAAATCAGTTATTATTCCTAACGCCGTCGCAATGCTGGGGGAATCAATCCCTATCATGAAATGTATATGCCCGGTCTTATGTCATCGTTCTTGCCGTTTTGACTACTCCGCACATAAGCGTGCTTCCTTCCTCCACGTCTCCTTTACAAACTACCTCTATTTCAGCACAAACACACTTCCGCCAAGAATCGAAAAGACAATCGCCGTTGTCGCAAAGCCCGCCGCCACACGATCGCCCGTCGTGATCGGCTTCAATGTCAGCGCCGTCGACGGCTTGGTGCCCGCGTTTGGGTTGCCCACCGACGTGCCTCCCGACGACGACGTCACCGCCGCCTGTGTTGTCGGCTGCACCAAAGAGTACATGAGTGCAGACAAAGCGTTCATCTGCTCACCAACGCCCACCAGGCCGTCGAAACTGCTCGTCGTCCACTTGAAGCCGCAGGCCGTGCCGGCCATACCGTTAAAACCCGACGCCGGCGAGCCCGTGCAGGCAAGTGCTGCTGCAGCTGCGTTGGCCTGCAGAAGCGGCGTCACAGTCGGGAAAAGGTATGGTGCCATCTGTGCAGCACCCGACAGCCAGCGCAGCATGTAGCCCTTGAAACTCTGCTGGTCGTTGTCGCACAGGTTGACCGTCTCGCAGGCCTGCTCCACAAGGATGTTGCTGCCGTTGGAGAAAAAGTGGCCCGTGGTGGCAGCCAACAGTCCGTCAAGGCGTGTCTTCCATGTTGTCGAGTCCTCGGTGAAGTTGTACATGACGGCCGCACCATGCAGGTAGATGCCGGCGTTGTACGACCACTGGAATGTGTCTGGATTGGTGCAGTTCTGCGGCTGCGTATCGGTGGCGCCGTCGAAAACCTTGTAGTCGGGCGTGATCAGGCCGACGCCCACCTCCCAGTCCCAAACCTTCTCGGCCCAGTCGGCGTACGTCTGGTTACCTGTGTAACGGGCGAGGCGGGCGGCAATGTTGAAGAAGCAGCCGTTGGCAATCGAGTTCTTGTAGTTGAAGCCGTTATTGAACTGGAAGATCTGCCAGCGCAGACCGCCATTGCATGTCGTATTGTCCCAGCGAGTGGCATATTCGTTAAAGACGGCCTGGGCAAGTGCGAGCCACTGCGGCTGGTCGGACGGCGGGTTCGGGTAGTTGTTCTCAGCTGCCGACATCGCGGCCATGGCCCAGAAGCCCTGGTCATCGTTGCCCTCGGTACGGGTCTGGTTGACGGGCATGTAGTCGCTGTCGTCGCCAACTTGGTGCAGCATGGCCTGCGTCGTGATGTTGTTGTACGTTGTGTCGCCCGTCAAGAACCAGTAATCGATCAGCGTGCCGAACATGGCACCAGCCTCCCACCAGAAGTACGGTGATGGCAGGTTACCGGGTGTGTCGCCGGTGTTGTTGCCGGTGTAGTACTTGACGAGGCCATAAGCCACCGTGCTGGCAGCCTGCTTGACAGAGTCTATATTGTTAGCACGACGAGATACACAAAATTATGGTCATAGATATAAGAAGACCTACCAGTATCTGAGAGCGTGACCTGCACGGCGTTTGCTGTTTGTGACAGAAGGCAGGCAGCACCTGCTAAGCGTAGAGTAGAGAACCGCATGGTGATGTGATGTGAGTTGATAAAGGGTAACAGTCGCCGAGGGAGATCGACAACAAAAAAAGAAACGAAAGGTCGAAGAGGTCAGAATAGAATAAACTCGTCCAAGCGAGAGAGATGATATCACCAATGAAGGGATACCAGTAGATATATCGTGCAACTCCTTCAGTGGCAAAGTTGCGGCGTCGGACTGCTCGTGTTGGTTGAGGTGAGCGGCAAGATACGAAAGGCTGGTCAATATGGCCAGCAAATGAAAGAATCGTTGAAAGAAAAACAAAGAGGCACAGCCAAGAAAGGAAACAAAAGGAAAATCAAAAGTCAAGTGAAGACGAGGATATGGTTGAGAAGAAAGAATAAGAAAGAAAGTAAAATAAAGAGTAAAAAATCCCCCCCAAAAAAAGAAATGTCGTCAAGGTATAGGAAGAAAGAAAATAAAAAAGCCAACTAGGGCGTCGTCTCACTCTGGGTGAGGAAAAGAACAGACAAATAGAACAAAAAAGAAGCGAATAAGAATGACCAAAAATGAGGCCGATGATGAAGATGACGGATGAAGAAAGGAAGAAGAGAAGAAGAGAGACAAGAGCGACAAGAGACAAAAGGGACGATCCAGAAAATCAAAAGACCCAAAGACCCCAAAAAAGAAACCAAACAGCAAACAGCCAAACAGGAGGCAACAGCGACACCCTCAAAAACTCAAAAAGTGCCAGCCCCGGACCTTACGCCTCCCTTGCCCGGCCACCTGCTGGCCTGGCCTTGCATGCCGGACCCAGTATGCGAGAGTATCACACAGCGCGCGTGCTGCATACTGGCTGGCTACTGACCAGTCGTGGGTGACCTTTTCTCCTGGTGGAGGCTGTGTTGGCAAGCAGCCAGACCACCTGAAACACTTGGAGTTGGATGTTGAGCAATGTCCCTCCCGGCTCGTCGAGAAAAAGGGGTCCGTCCATGTTTGCGACGCTCGCTAGGAAGTTGGTATTTTGGCGATTTTGTGCAGTCTCTATTATCTCTTTCATTTTTTTGAGCCCTTTTCTTAAATTTGACTTGTCTTCTTTCATTTTTGTTCAATTTTGCCATTTTTGCTCATTCTTTCGTCTCGTCTCGTTTGCACCTTCCACCTCTCATCCTTTGTTGAGTTGACACCGAAAGAGGCAAGCGCCAGCCCTCATGAACAGCCAGCCCTGGACCCTGGCTAAAAAGACCGCCGTCGCCCACCAACCCCCTTAGTCTCACTTTCCAGCGGCACAGCAGTAGCCAATCAATCCACTGGAATGCGCTGTAGAACGTCCGCCGCCGCCCGCAACCCGAAGGCTGAGCCCACAGTGCAGCTGTCAGCGAAGCAGGTTGGCACATCTCGTATTTTGCATAGAATCATGCCGTATTATGTTGTCTTTTCTTTTCACTCCAGACAGTGCCGTCTGATGTTTTTTTGTAGTTGTCTCGGCTCTCCCGGTCTTCTAATACGTAAGTCCACGATTTTGTAGTCACAGTGACATATTTTTTGTCTATTTTGAGGGCCCGTATCATTTAGTATTCTCTCAATAGAATTCCTAAATACACACCATATATCACCTCTAATAAGACGTTACTTCGTTGCTTGAGACGAGTCAACCACTGGTTTCGGACAGGGCCCTACCCCTCGATCTCGCTCTCGGCTCCCCCAAAAAGGGCCCCTGCCATGTCTGGCCTCCTGGTTTGCATAACAGTCCCGAACAGCGACGTTGCCGATCCCTGGCGATCCGAGACGTGGAATGGTGGAAGGACGGACCTTAATTACAAAAATATCTCTCCGTTTGTCTTGCGTGCCATTGTCAGGATTTGGTCCCATACTCTTATTCTGACCTTTCTGCTTTTCTTTTGCTGAGGATGGCGTTGCCATCCGATCTCTTTGGGTATGTAAGACACAACGTCATGAGCACGGATATCGCTTGGCGCTTTTTCTTATCTTTTTTGTCTTTCGTGAACTTGTATTCGTGTGAAAGATAATGTTCTATATCGAGCAGGCCGGTATAAAAAGATCTCCAAAGTCCAAAAGAAAATGCGTGCTCTTGGCAGCATGGTGGGCGAGTAAGTCACTGCGGTTTTCCGCTTTTATATGATTTCAAAACAAAACGCCATAGAACGCCAAAACCAAATAAGACATGCCGAGTTCATAAGATGGTGGCCGACAGCAGAGGCTGGCCGTCATAAGAGAAGGGGTCATGAGAGCGAAAAGGTGCGAAACTGGTCAGGCAAGTTCCTCACATGATCTCGTCGTCGTTAGCGAGAGCCGCAAGAGGAACCGCAGCCGAAATCGACTGAACAGCCGTCGTCTCGTCCATGTTCGCGTCGAGGTCCTCGTTTTCGTCAGCGTAAAAGGCCCGCACAGCCTCGTCGCCGCTGTCGATATCCTCAAAGCCGTCATCTTCCTCGTCACCGTCGTTGGCAAGGGCTCCGAACATGCCCAGCTGCTTCTTCTTGCCGGCGAGGCCGGCCTCGCGCTCGGCCACACGGTTGATCTCCGTCCACTCCTTGCTGCGGTGCTGAACAGTCCGCGCGTTCGACTTGCTGCGCTGCACCTTTTGCGCTGTGCGCTCCATCACTGCCTCAGCCATATCCAGGCCACGCTCCTGCCGCCGCCGCGCCTTGGCGCTCAGAACCGACTTGCGGCCCTGCTTCTTGACCCGCTTCGACACACCTGCCGCCTGGTGGATGCCCAGGATAGACGGCCGGAAGTCGACTGATGTCTGCGGCGGCTTGGCGTTCTTGAGCGACTTGTCCAGGTCGATGCCCGGCGAGGTAGCCCGGCGGGCTTCGCGCGAGTGTTTTGAGGGAGCTGAAGTGGGGTTAGCAGAAAGATTCTATCCAAATAAACCTGGCAGGACCATCGTAACGGCCACAACATATTTCCTGCTTCACACCGAGTACTCACCCTTTTTGCCCATTTTTTCTGCAATTTCTGTTTGTTTTGTTGTAGTTTGTTCACCGACAGTAATTTTTCTTGGGCCGCTTGATGAATGTTTTTTTTGCCATGTCCAACTTTTTGGTGGGGAGATAGCGTTCTGCCGAATCTCACCGCCTTCCTATCGCCTCTGAGTGGACTTTAATCTGCCATCCAAATATGCCTATGTTCTGCGCCTCGATATCCCATCACATGCAACGTAATCGTAATTATTTTACTTGTTCTTCTCTCGACATCACTGGTTCTACGACAAAAGGGAACAACGGCACCTTCAAATTTTCGATCAAACAACCTGTCTCGCCTTTTACTCAATATCCAAGCATTTGCGCATAGTTCTGAGCTTTTCTGAGCTCCTTCCTCACTCGGCACGTACGTTTGCGCCTTCCCAACGAGACTCGCCGCCCCGTTGTCGCCTTCCTTCATCCCGGCCATGGCCGTTGATCAGGGTAGCAGCCTCGCTCTTTCCCTCTCCCTTCTCTCATAACAGACTCCTTCTTTTTTCTGTTCCCCCTCACTTCTAGGACGCGTCGCCATTATCGCGCCTCCTTCTTTCTCCACTGCTGGCCAGTGAACCTCACTACTTACGTTGTTGTGTCTCACTCTCCATCCTCACCCCCTCTCGACTTCAACCCCAACATCATTTGGCCATTATGAGTGCTCACGACCAGTGGCTTGCGAACTCTGGCGCCCAGTCCGACCGCTTCCACGCTCGATCCTCCTCCTCTTCGACGCCCTTCTCCTATTCCGAGCCAACATCATATTGGAGCCGCCTCATCGAGCCAAGCATCTTTGTGCCCTTTCTCGTACTTCTCGCGACCATCCTTTTCAGCGCCAACATCCTCGACGTCGTCGTCGCAATCCTCTCCGCATTAGTACCCGCCGGCTTGAGGCAGCACCTCTGGGACGCCATCGTCACAGTCTCTCCCGCTTCAGCCCTCTTTGCCATTGACGACTGGCAAAGCCCTTTTCCCGTCCCACGCCAACCTTTCGATCGCCTAGGCCCTACTGCGGCCCACAACGCAAAGAGTACGGTTCTCGCCCGTATCCTCGGTTTCAGCCCCGGCGGTCGACGATACAACCCCATCAACGGCGGCAGCGGCAGCGTTAGCAGTCGCGGCGGCACTAGCGGCGGTGGTGCAGGCGGTTTGTTTGCATCCATGACAAACGCCGGCAAGACGGGCCTCTCGCGCCTGATCCCCAAAGGCGACATGGACCGGCCAGCAGGTCTCGGCAACCTCAGCAACTCTTGCTACCAGAACAGTGTCCTGCAGGCGCTCTCGGCCCTCGAGCCATTACGTGCATTTCTCGCCCGTGTAGCCGACGGAGAGACGACAGGTCACCTTCCAAATGTCCAGACGGCCCAAACACTCGATACATTAGTACGGACCCTCTCCACGCCATCAGGAAACGGTGAGACGCTCTGGACGCCAGCCGCCCTCAAGCGGATGAACACATTTCAGCAGCAGGATGCGCAGGAATATTTCTGCAAACTGCTTAGTGAGGTGGAAGAGGAGGTCGAGAAGGCAATCAAGGAGGTACAATCAAGGCCGTCTCTCGAGTCCAACCTGAGCCTCAAATTGGGCCTGACGACGCCACCCGTCCTGGCTCTCCCACCAAAAGAGCAAAGCGAAGGAGACCGGCACAGTAAATCTCCCTCGCCGACCGACAGTAGCAGCAGCAGTGGCAGCGGCCATAACAGCCTTCTGAGCGACGACAATAGTTCTAACAGCACCTCCATCACATCATCTCCCTCTGCTGCCTCTCAAGCTGCAGCTATTGCAGCCTCCTATCGAATCCCTCTCGAAGGCCTGCTCGCCCAACGCATCGTTTGCCAGTCGTGCGGCTACTCGTCCGGCCTGTCTATGAGCCCCTTCTACTCGCTCACAGTCAACCCCGACGTTGGCAACACAGAATACCGCCTCGAAGAAACGCTCGATAACTTCACTGCCGTCGAGAACATCGAAGGCGTTCAGTGCGCAAGCTGCACGCTGCGCAAGTTTCAACGTTTGATTAAGACCATCATCAACCGCTTCGAAGAGGGCGAGGCCAATGCTACTGCAGAGAAGATGGAGAAGACAGAAACGGCAGAAGAGGATACTCCTGAGGGGGATGCAGCACCGCGCAAAGCAAATACGATCCCATACGAACGACTTGCGGCTGTCGAGGGGGCTCTGGAAGACGAAGACTTTGAGGAAAAGACACTCTCAGAAAAGTGCAAGATTCCCGACAAGCAGCGCATCCAGTCAACCAAGTCCCGCCAAGTCGGTATTGCCCGTGCTCCAGCCAGCATCGCCTTCCACATCAACCGCTCCCGCTTCGACGAACGCACCGGCTACACCTTCAAGAACCCGGCAGCGATCCGCTTCCCACTGCGCCTCGACCTTGGGCCGTGGTGTCTCGGCAGTGCAGCCTCTGCTGCATCGCGCCTCAGCATCTTGTCTTCCTTGACTGGCGGCCAAAAGGGCAAGGGCCAAGATGTACCGGAGCCAGGCGACGACGCTGAACAGTGGGAACTGCCTGCCCAGCTTCCCATGGTGGCAGGCTCGCAGCACAACCCACGACTCGAGGGTCCCCTCTACGAACTCCGTGCAGTGATTACACACTATGGTCAACATGAAAACGGCCACTACGTCTGCTACCGAAAACATCCCAATTTTGAGGAAGAAGCACCCACTCCGACCTCTACCGAAAACGATAAGGACGATACGGAGATGACGGATGTCGACGACAACGAAAGCAGTCTGGCCGACGACGAGGTGACACTGCGTGCGGCCTCCGAGGACATTGTCGATGATGATAAGACGATTGTTGACGAAGACCCTACAGTTGACGGCGACAATAATAACAACGCCAGCACCAGCACCTACGAGGCTGACAACACTAAGGACGAAAAGGAAGACGACGGCCAGTGGTGGCGGCTAAGCGACCAAAATGTGTCTCGCTCGGATGAAGCCACAGTTTTGTCGCAGGGCGGTGTGTTCATGCTGTTTTACGACCGCATCGACGCTCAACCTGTCTTTCGACCGGGTGGCAAGAAGCATATGTCACCTTCGTATAAGATGGACACAGACGTGGATGGCGAAGACACATTCTACAGCTTCCCTGCCGAGGCAGGACATGCCGATGCTAAGGAGGTTCGCGTCCCAGACGATCGCTCTACCAACAGCAGCGGCGATGTATCATCTGACGAGGATATAAGCGATGGGTCAACCTCGACCGCAGGTTCTTCCCCATCGTCGCCATCTACTGAAGGGCCACGAACGCCAGAAGAGGTGACTCTTAAGAATGCCGTCACACTCGGTAAGGCGAGCCCGGTGCCACTGATGGCAGCTGAGGCTTGAGCTCATGGAGGAACCCACTTTTCTGTATTTTTCTTTTCTTTTTCTTTCCCCTACAAAGTATGGTTATGGCTGCAAAGTTTTCTGTACCACATTGCATTTCTAATTCTCCCATTCAAGCGCAGGCGTCTCTGGAACTCTGTCACGGTTTTGGCATGTATTTGTAGTATTTTTTTCGTCGTTCTCGTTCGTTGGTTATTGCCTGAGATACCTGGCCTCGTTCGCCTGTGAGCAATCAAGCAGACAAAGGCAGTTGTTCTGCGTGAAGAGAGCTCCCAAATTACATGAGCTTCGATGCTTTTTTAATATGTTTAACAAGTCGCATAATACAAATACCACCATCATAATAATATTCGATAATTCGTCTCCTTTCTGTGCATCTTCTGTAAAAATGTCGTCTTTGAAGCATTTCTTGCTCCCGTTTTCCCTCCCATCCTCTCCCAACAAATTGTTGTAGGAGCACACGTTTGTCGTCAAAAAAGGTTCGAAAAGAAAAAATTCTGCCGCTGTGGATCGTCACCAACCGCCACCAACAGACGCATTTTGGTATGCATCATTCATCTTTTTAGTGGATATTGGTGGGTACCTCCCGAGCGGTCAGCAGCCTGGCACTTGCCTTTAGTCGAAAATTTTTCAGCACGCTCTCGCACGGACCAGGCCGCTCGATTTCTATATAATGTCGCTCTGCCCCCTTCCCTTTCTAAATTTTCTTTTCTCTTTTTTTTCCTCATGTCGACAATACTTCAGAGAATCATTTCTATAGTTATTGTCCTCTTCTTGGTTCCTAAAAAGAGCCACAGATCCCACCCGGGTTGATGACTTTCATATCCTCGACTTGCCCATTTCTTCGCGAAAACGCTTCTTGGGGGATTAGCCTCCCCCATCTTTTGACCCTCGCTCTGCCTGCAAAGGCGGCGGCCCAGGAAGCTCAACAGAGAACGCGACTTGTCTTCGGATTTGTTGCCTCTTCTCTGGTTTCCAGGGCCCGTATTCAGAGGGTGGTGATGAGCTATACCCTGGACTGGAGGTCTTGTCTTGCTTTTGCGAGCGCTCTGCCAGGGTGGGTGTCGATGGACGTCTGACCGGCCTTACTTTTTTCTTTTCTTTTTTTCATTGCACTCTTGAGCTTGCTCATGACGCGAGGGAAAATGTGTTCAGAGTTGGTTTCCTCGTCTTCTGGTTTGGATATTAGGGAAGATAGTCGTGGTTGCCGAAATGGAGATCTGACGTCGAGGAAGTGGTGCCTCGTGACTGCCGTAAAACCTATTTGAAATAGACCTGTCTATTGTGTCCGTCTGCCTGTTCTGCCTGCTGCCGTGACTTATGCATCGTAGATTTGGAAATGAAGAGGGCAGCTGAAAACGAGTCATGCATACCTATTTCCATCTAGGCCAAACCGTGTTCACTCAAAAGTCCATTCAACAGGCAGGCACGATATGCACCCAATTGTGCGTGCGATGAGCCGCCAAATCTCGATGGCCAAACCATTCAGGCAGGCAAGGTCACGTGCGCTTTGTTTTGCTGTGCCACCAGCCGCACCTTCCTTCACTCGCTTCACTGGGACCCGCCCGCGAAAAATTTTGCAGGCTCGCACGGACCATATGGCTGCCCCTGCCTAAAGTATCCAACCAGCAGACTGGCCACTACTATTTAAATGCGGCCTGGTGCCCGCACCCTCCTCCAGCGTAGCTGGATTCTTTTCTTTTTCTTTTCCTCCTTTCTTCCCTATCCTAGTGCAAGGGCAGTACGCATTCAGTGAGGATTCGTCCGAGAGTGTGTTTTTGCTGGTTGAAAACTATACCTTGACCACTTCTATTGGGCCTCTGGCCCGGTAGGGAATTTTTGGCAAAAACACTTTGTCCTTATGGACGGAATCCTTTTCATTGCAGCCGTTTCTTGACGAAGCGACGCGAGGAAGAGTTGAGAGGGGCCATGATGGAACATGACAACAAGAAGACGAAAATAAGACTTCAAAACAAGATGATCATCACATAAAGAGGACGCCAAAACTATGCCTGCCGCCTGCTTACAGTGGCGAAAACAGAATATGTTGCGACGTGATAGGCGTGACCGACGCGTCGCAGCCTGACGTGACTACCCAGGCTGGTCGAGCTGACCTCTGCCGATCTGCCACGGCGTAGCATATGGGTCACCAGTTTATTGACAGCCTCAAGCGAGGGGGGATTGCTCAGTTGAGCTTACCTCTTAAGCTTGGACTTCAGTTTAGTCGACGTTCACGAAGAGCAATGCACCTTGCTTGACTGCCTTTAGGGCCTCATCTGTGTTTTACTTCTCTGCCACATCTGATGATGTGAAAACGTCACCCAGTAACAGCCGCCATTGCAGCACCTGTAATCTCGGTAAATAGTCGCGCTTGCCGTCCTCCGTAACTCGCACTAAACTGTTCAATCACGTCTGTAGATGTTTGGCACGTCTCCTGCCGCCGTCCTGCATCACGCAACATCCATCCACGATGCGAAGTCACGTGCAGATGCCATCCCAACACATGGCACAGACTACCACCGTTTCATGCACAGTCTTGTCGCCGTGCATTGCCGTGACCTAGTAGACAATCATTATCGCTTTTCTGATTCATGTCATGCCTGACAGCATGCCCTTCACGGTTTCATCCCAACAACAGACGTTGCCGTGGGTGTCTCGGCCATACAGAGTGTGCTTGTCGGCTTCCTCCGCCACCAGAAGAATCAGCGCCTTCTGTATCGATGTCAGATACATAGGTTCATAGGCTAGCCACTATCCACTGTGACATTGCGGAAGGTGCCAACGGCAAGCAGGCCGCACCTTACTCCGTCCCGAGCAAACAACGCAAGATGAGGCCTCGCTTGATGGTCTCACAAGGCGACAGCAATAGAGCCTCCTCAATCACATTCGTCTCAACGCCCATTCACAGCTCCTCGTTGTGACAAACCCAACAACTCGCTCTGTACTCTTGTAAATCCTCTCCGTATTGTACCTAAAGCGAAACGGAGGAGTGAGGCCGCTGTTTCCTCCTCTGTGCTCCAGTGGTCGTTCTTTCTTCAGCAGGCAAGCACACAGCACGCAAAACGCCGCGGAAAATAGAGCGCCTGCGTCGTGCCTGCCCTCTCCGATTGGCTGCAACACGAAAACGGAGCGAAACTGATACCGTGTATACACTGTATTCGCACAGGTTCAGGTACACTGGTCGCCCGCACAACACACGTGCCTGAAAAGGTTTCTCTGGCCGTATGACCAAGCCAGCGGCACACCACACCCTGCCTTCCTGCCCCAGAACACGCCCACACCCCCCCTCCCTCCTCCTTCTTTCCTCCGCTGCTCGTCTTTTTCCAGCGCTGTCACCTCGCTCCTTCCTACCCTGTTCGCCCCCTGTGTGTGTTCTTCCGCCCACGCACTTCTCCTCACGCTCACGCCCACGGCCCCCCATTTCCCTCCCCCCTATGCTCCTTCCCACACTGCCAGACTGCCCTCCTCTTTCGCCCAGTTTCGCGTGCTCAGTCCACCGTCCACCACCTCCTTTCCTCGCTGCCGCCCGCCTCTCCTCTGCTCTTTCCCTGCCAAACAGCGGCCAGAAAGAGCGAAACTTAATCATCACTGACTTCATTTCCCCCTGCCATCTTTTTCTTCTCTTCCTCTCTTCGACATCTCCAGCCTCGATTCCTATCGGCCACCGCAGACAACGAGCGCACACCTTTCTGGCACCTTTCGCTCGATCCGCTGACCCTGCTGCCTCTGACCCGACGACTCCGATCGCCTTTTTTTCCTCGCATCGATTTTGTCGTGTCGCCACACAGTCCCGACGACGCAATTTTGCATTTTCTCTCCCTCCATCCTCACGATCACGACCATCACGACCACCGACGCATCAAAGACGACGAGCGACAGGATTACATCGTCCGTCTCTCGATCAACATTTTCTCTGTTTTTGCATCACTTTCATTTCGACATACGGCCGCGATACGCCGTCTCCTCACGGCCGTTCATCGATTGATTTCGTAGTTTGTTCGGCATCGAAATACCCTCGGCCCCCAGAAATCCCAGAAGGGCGGACTTCCAGCGAAACAACGGACATTGCATCCTCATCGCTCCATCCGTCGCCTTCGCATCTCTCGCGATCAATCCATCGAATCGCGTGCTCCTTTTTTCTCGTCGCCATCGAAATCCGAGGTCGTACCAGCGCCTCCCAACCGCTCCATCTGGCGCTGTTGTTGTAGTCGGCCGTCCGCCTCTCCGGCGTGGCGATTGCGCACTGTCGCTCACATCGCTCCATCGCTCTTCGTCTTCGTCTTGCTTCATCGCTGATTCTGTCGCTTTGTCGCTCCTCGAGTCTTTGAGTCGTTGAGTTTTTGTTTTGGACCATTCGACTCTTGTTGGTCGTCTCGCTCTTCCCCCTTTTACCTTTCTTCCTTTGTCTGTGATTGATTGCGGCTTTGTCGCGTATCTCTCTCGACTTGCCATAGCCGGACTCTAGTTCGACGCATTGCACGCAACACGCACAACGTTCGAAACACTGCGCAACGCTTGCAACCCTTCGTCTCTCACAGCCATGTCCTTCCATCCTCAGACCCCGCAGAGTCCCTCCCAGTTCTCCCCGATCACCTCCGACCCGCTGTCCGGAACATCAAACGCGTCGGTCGTGACCACCACCAATTCCATCAACACCAACGTCCACGGCAGCGGCTCCTTCTCGTCAACTTCAGCCGCCACGCCATCCACCCTGCCGACGCCCGCTCACAGCGTTAACGGTTCCGGCTTCGGTTCCTCCGCTGACGCCGCCCACGGCATGAGCCCTGGCAGCGACTCTCCGCACAAACGGAAACGCCTACTCGACGACGCAGGCGACAACAGCCACGGGCCAAAGAAAGTCCATATGGAGGGCCAACAGCGGCTAGACTTTGAGGCCTTGCACCAAGATGTCGGAGAGAAGTATCTTGTTTGCAAAACGCGTAAGACTCTCCTTCCCTTCTCTTTTCCTTCTCTTTCCCCCCTCCCGTTTATATTCCCTTCCTCGTTCCCGTATCAAGCGATACTTTCTCCTTCACAAGTACACGTCCCTCTTGTTATGTCATTGAAACATACAGAAAAAGAAAGACTTTAAGAGACTTGTGTTAACGCTGGGCTACAAACAGCTCATCGGCCATCATATCCTCCGCTATCGGAAGACCTTTTCGCCATGTTCAACCTGACCGGCATTGCCGCCGAGGTCGCACGAACCCTACCCAACGGCGAGAAAAATGCTATGCGCAAAACCTACAAGGGATATATGAAGAAGCTGGGCGTGTCCGGCCACTTTGAACCGATAAAACGGGAAGAGAACGATGAGAGCGATTTCATGCGCCTTATCACCGAGGCCGACGATTCCTGGCAAGCACGACAGGTCAAGACAAAAGACATACATTCCGGCCTGCTCCCCGACGTTGAGGCTGATTTGCGCTCGGCCATGACTATGAATAAGGGTCCCATCAACAAGTCGGTTTGGGATAGCTCGGTGCTTGGCGACCTCGCCCCGGAGAAACTCGCCTCTATTGGGGCACGGCCGTCGTCCGTTCGCGGTACTGCGCCCAACACACCGCTCCACCCGGCCGTTGCGCGGTCCAAGGTGCAGCAGCCGCTTTCTGTAGGTGGTGGTGTCAGTGGTGCAGCCGGTCTTGACCCGTCACGGCCGCGCCGTGTCAACAAGAAGCGGAGCTATGGTGACAACAGCTTCGAAGGCTACGGTGAGGGATTCCCCGATGACGACGGCGGTGACAATGGCGGCTACTCCACGGGTGAGGGCGACGGTCCGAGCCACAAGCGGAGGAAGAAGAACGGTACACCCACGGCTCAGTACAACTCCGGTCCCGTCCGCCAGCAGAGCTACGGCCCGGGCATGGTCGGCGCCTAGAAGGCAAGGTTGAGGAACAGATAAGAATCATTGTCTGTTATCAATAATCAGCGTCCAGACACGCCTTAGCTGTGCGAAAGACGCTCGCCGGGCATCTTCTATGTTGCTAAGATGGAGGTCGCCAACATCCCTTTTAAGATCGAGAAAGGGATACGCACATATCGTGCCATGTCCTGATCTGGGGGGGGGGGGTAATGTCGCCTCACCACTTTGGCTGCCATCGTGCGGCATGGCCCTGACATTCGTTGCACGATTACTTCCCAGCTCCAGATGATTCTGAGTTTACCTCAACGTCGTCATGTTCGTTCACAACACATCCCAAAGATCGCTTTGGCCTGTCAGCTACGGTGGGCTCCTGATGCAATACAACTTGCACCCGCATCCCGATGCCGCACCAACCGCAGGGCAGTCCATAAGCGACGTCCTCGACTTGCTCCCTCTTTGGTGTCGTTTTCTCTCGGCCACTCGCCGATACCTTCGTTTGACATTGTCCGAAGGTTTTCCACCTATCATACATTTTGATACAATTTTTTTCGATCGTCTATTATTATCATCATTTCGTTGTTTGGATTCTTTACAGCAAGGCGTTGGGGCAAAAACTTTTCACACTTATCCTACATTACATTTGCACATATCTTCTTTATTCGGTTCTCTTTTAACTCGCTTTGTTTACTCGGCTTCGGGGGCATACCTTTCTTTACTTTTACTGTTGCTTTATTTATTTTCTATTATATCATATTGACCTTCGTCCTCTCTTATCGACCACCTGCCAGAAAAGGGAATGGTCCGTCAGAGAACGGCGGGGAGTTTGCGAGTGTTTTATCTCTTTGCTTCTGTCTCCTACGACGCGGTGGGAATTCGCCCAACAAAAAAAAATACACAACGCGACCCTCGGCAAGCAAGGCAGGCAGTCCGGGGGGTCCAGACTATCAGGCTTTTTTGGTGGTTTTTTTTCTTTTGAATGACGGACACGGCCAAATGAGGCAAGGTTATCAAAATGGGGAACCAGGATGATGTTGTTGTTTTCTGTTTTCTGCTTTCTATTTGTTGTTGCTTTCTCGCAATGTCCTCGGTTTTGTTTCTTCTTGCCTTGTTTTGCACTGTTCCGTTTCGATGGGCAGAACGCCCCTTTTTGCTTTTTTTTTTCTATTTTTTTTATTTACTCAGAGGCGAACCAAACACGCCGTCGTCGTACTGTCCCTGACTTTTTTTTTTACAACTGTTCACACAGTCGTTCCCTACCTCTCATGTGGCATAGGCAACGCGAAATAAGAATGACACAAAAAAATTTCAAACCAAGCTTCTGACATATAACAATTCCTTATTGTGAATCGCGTGAGCCGTGCTGTAAACGTGGCCCTTGGTGAGATGGGTGAGATGCTGCTCTTGAGCTCGCGTGTGTAGTTCGAGGTTTGGTGGTTGGATGCGTAGTGGTTGGCATCGGTGAAATATCGTGACGTTAACATATATCTCATTATGGGCTGAGATGCTGCTCTTGTAATGCTTATCTACTGTAGGCAAGTCGAATGATCATGAGTAGCGGTGTGTATGGTCTTATGTAAGGGTGGTAGAACAATTCTGAATTGTAGGTTGACTCCTTTTCTTATTTATAGTTGGATGATGTTGAATTGTCTATAAACTGAAATAAACACGTAAAATGTATTCGTACAAAATCATAATAAATACAATTCAGTCCTGGAAAATCGCTGAAATTCCGAATAAAATCGCAAAACGCTCAATAACTGCCAAAAAATAGAAGATTTCATATACCTCGATATAAACTGATCTCGACGAGAGTATTTTATGGTTGACCGCTGAGACTGTCATTTTCTGCTAGTGGATCATCCGACAATCGTCCCGCTCACGATATTCCGAGGGTACCTAACGGGGCCGCTCTGAAAACCAAGACACGTGATCTCAAATGTGACAGGAACTTGCACTGGAAAAGGTCCTAGGTCCGTTTTTCATCAGGCCCAGTTCTTTTCATTTCGTCGTCCGGTGGGATGCATTTGTCGATGATTTGGCAATGCTCCTATTTGAACTTCCGTGTCGTCTATCTGCTTGTTTCTCTACGGCGAGGAACGACCAAACGGGAAAAAGGGACGTACGCCGAAGAGAAAGACGTCGAGCTCCTTGTTTAAGATCACATCTTTGGCTCTTTTACTTCCACTTTACACCACGAGTAACCCGTTTGAACAGCACGTTAATCACAGGTAGGCTATTCGCGGCAAGTCGTAGATTCAAACGAAATTGCTGGCAAGCCTCTATTCTTTACAATACGGAATTCAAACAACCAGGACAGCTCACCATTCTATCACTGAGTTCGCACATGAGTTCGCAC
Organism: Ophiostoma sp. CBS 140.51; assembly: GCA_029298735.1. NCBI lineage: Eukaryota > Fungi > Ascomycota > Sordariomycetes > Ophiostomatales > Ophiostomataceae > Ophiostoma > Ophiostoma sp. CBS 140.51. Next base: position 28,851 of record JANSLP010000014.1, read on the forward strand.
CGGCCTGCGTGGCTTTCACGACAATCAATGTTCAGAACGTCAAAATACTGGTTGACAATTTTCTTTCCTCTTCTGTCTTCGACTGTCTGAGAGACGATGATGTTCTGGAATATTGTCGATCCGGAGGGGTCCATCCGGCCATCGATGCCGATCTCCCATTCCCAGAACAGAACGGACGAAACAGACCAGAACCAAAAATAAAACAGACAAGAGATCAACACCAACAGAGTCTCGCTAGCTTGTAGCTGGATAGTGGGCAGAGCCAAATTTAAGCTGGCTCTGGCTAGGCTCCTGGTTCCTGGGCCAAGCCCTGGATTTTCGGACACGAAATGATCGTTGCGCGCTCTTATTGATTCTGAGCGTTTGATTTTAGGATGAGACGCACAACGAACACGTAGCAATTATGAGTTTGCGCACTGGATATTAATATTTGTATATGTACGCTTTTTCTTCTTCTTGCCAGGCCTTTCTCTGGCCTGTGTTCTCAACCATGAGCAACACGAAATCAAAAGATGCAACAAAAACACCAAAGTCCCCTGCTAGTTCGCGTCTGAAACCGGGCCATTGCCTGAGTCTCTTGCAACGGTCTTTTTTTCTTTATTATTTTGGGTATTCTGACTGGGCGACTGGGCGTTGTTTGCCCGCCTTGTCCACCCACTGGCCACCAAAAGCCAGAGCCCGGGCCCGATGTGACCCTGCCCCTGGGCTTCAAGTCCCACCCAGCGAGAGATATTTTCAGCGCAATGATGGCCAGGCGTCGGGCGACGTCCGAGATGCAATAGAGACAAAGAGCAGATGCTCGGCAAATAAAATAAAACAAAAAAAATGAAAGGAACGGGCGGCGACGTGGCGGACAGACGACGCGCTGGGCACTAGATACTGAGTCTATCTGCGGTGCTATTTCTGTCTGCAGGCTTTATCGTATCATCGTGGAAGAGGGAGAAAAAGAAAACGACGCTTCTCCACTTGAAGACGAGCACATATTTTTTTCCAGCGTCCGCTTTCACTGTTTCCCAGGCGCCATACCTTAGAATCGGGCCAATGCTCGCCAAGAAGCCGCAAGTTCTCGTATCGAACGCGCGTACTTTTAGGGGCTTGAGACGAGCTGGCTGTTTTCAAACGACATTCCTTGAGGGTACGTTGTTGAAGAGAAGACGGACACGAGTATCGAAACATGGAGACAAAGACGGTCGAAGAAAGGGACAAAGGAAGAAAAGAGAAGTCAAAATGCGCGCACTCTGCAGGTACACAGCACGGAATAAGCTGCGGCGGGTGCCTGAATCTGGCAATTTGGATGCAACCTGCAGCCAGAAGTGGGCAAGCAGCGGCTCTGCATTGCCTGAATGCAGAACGAGGATGGGGGAAGAACGACGAATGATTGAAGAGGACGTGTTGAAAAGCAAAGCGAAGAAGGAAACAAAAGGAAACAAAAATAAAAAGAAAGAAAGCAATCCATTTTCATTTCCAGGCCACCCGTCGCGTCAGCAACAACAGTAACAAGAGGGTCCTTTACCGCAGTGCATTATCATATTCCCTTTCCGTTTGTTGCTCTTCTTTTCTTCCCGCTTCCGCTGTTGTTTCTTGTCTCTCATTCGTGGTTTTCGTTTCCCATGTCCCTCGCCTTCCCGTCTCTCGTCCTCGTGGCAAGCCGTCGTGCAGCATCTCCCGTTCCACCACAGCGAGACTGACAGCAGAGCCCTCCTTTCTCTCGTTTTGTGTTCTGTCTCTCGCATGACCAGCCTGACCAGCCTACGAACCCAGCTTGGCTGTTCCGTCACCAGTCCTGCTCATCACTCGTCTTAATTTTTTCTCCTACCAAAAAACCCCAAAAACACACCCGCCGTCACACCAGAATACTCACCTGGACCCTGGCCGGGCCACTCTCCCATCTTGCCCGATCGTGTGGCGGTTGCTCAGGCCGCGCTGCCCTGGTGGGCTCCTTGGGCTTTTTGGTCTTGTCACGTCTCTCTGGCGGAGCAATAATTGAAGAGAATTGCACCGTCGTACCACGTCTGTTTGCAATGGCGCACAAGAGTACTTATTTTGGGACAGAAATGACTGGGTGCCCCTGGTGTAATCAGAAAGTAATGTACACATCGTAGATTGTGCGTCGTATTGTCAACAAGGGGCTGCACAGAAAAGATACATGTGCCCAAAGTATCTTACATGCAGTTGATATGCGTCGATATGTGGCTGTCGTATCATAGCGCAAGACGCCATTTCTCGCTGCGTGCTTTTGTTCGTCCGCCTGGCTTCCGGCCAGTCGCACCTGCAGGTTGCGTGCCAATTGCTCTTGCCCCGTCCATAAAACTATATGTTTTCTTTTGCACTTTCCACGAGCCTGCATTTTGCATTTCTGTACCTTCTTGGCGGTCTGCACCCACCCTTTCCGCGTTCTTTCTTTCTTCTCGCGTCAAACGCAACTGCCCCACGAACGAAACAAAAAGAAACAAAAAAAAGAAAAGAAACACATAGGACACACTGCCTCGTGCCTTCCTTCTGTATTTTCTGATGCCTTGGAGGTGGGACTCTCATATCGCCCACTGATTGGCCCATTTGTCCCCACGAGCGAGCCATGGTCCCTTCCCTCTTCATCGTCCTACCAAGCGAAATTGGAACGTTGGCCTGTGCCTTTTCTGCGTGTTCCTGCTGTCTTTGTGGCTGCCACCTTCCATAACATCCATCCCATGTCGGCAAGAACGTCTCCACCACGCTAGACCCATTCTTTCGTGGCCGAATACGACGCCAGACCCTCCAGGCCCTGCTCGTCAGTATCAAATTTCCTTTTGTGCCCCCGTTGGTGGACTGGCCTCTTTCGCTCTTGCTATTTTCTTCGTCGACACACTCGTTTTCTTCTCGAGATGCCCCACCCTTCAGCGACTTTCCGGACCAGAAGCCCCACACTTCGACACTCCCGTAATAAAAATAAATCTTGGCTGGCAGGGACTGTGATGTCGCCCATTTGCAGGAACAGTTCAATTGAGGGCAGATGAGCGCTGTGTTTTGATTGTTTTTAAAGTCGTCCGGGCGCGATTGTGGTCGATGCGACGCAGGAATTGCGCTGTGTGGACCACGATTTGGTCCTGAAGAAAGCCCAGTTTTGTTTTGTTTCCCCCGACCCAACGCACCATTCGCACTTTCCTGCACATCCACTCATCCACGCACCCACCCACACCACCTTCCTTCTGGGCATGCCTGTGTCTGTGTGCCTGCTTCTTTTTGCCGTGGGTGTCTCCCCATTCGCTGCTTCCCCTTTTTGCCTCTGGACAGTCGTGGTTTCCTCTTTTCCCTTTTGGTCATGAATTCCCCTTTCTCGATCTTCGTCGTCTCTCATCCTCTCGTGTTCTCCCCTTCTCCTCTTTCCCCTCCTCTCCTTGCCACCGCCCGTCAACCTTACGCAGTCCACCCCTATGAGCGAGATCCAGCGGCATCTCCTCTGACGATGAGGAGCTGGAGAGGGACGCCGACGAACGCAGACAACACCGCCGCAGCATAGCAGGAGCCGACGATCTTCAACATCGAGGCAAAACCGACATCGCGACATACCGAGTTGGATACTGGATCACGACAGCGACGACAACAGCATCAGCCAGTCTACGACGACGATCACGAGAATGGACTGCGCCAGCCGAGTCACTATCACCATTACCATTACCTCACTCTCTGAATAACATCACATCCGCCGCTCGAGGCCTTCTCTCGTTTTACTTCATTTCGCCTTTTTCTGGCATCACGCTCTTTTTGGAACTTGAATTTTAAATATTCGATTCGGACTTTTCTTTGAGGCCTCTGCGAGGATTCTATTTACTTTTCAAACCTCTCTGGCATTGGCAAACAGACAGACGACGACATCTTGTCTCAACACTTCCATTTCGAATATACAGATAAACAAATCACTACAACTCCCAAACGCGGGAAAACAACTGCACTCTTTTTCTCTTGGGGAACCCCGGAACGGCAAACCCATCGACACTCTCTTCAACACTTTTTTACACACACGACAGTCGCTCGTTTTTCATTCATTCGCACAGTCCTTTGGTCACACGTTTCTCTTTTCCTTGTTTCGCCTTTTTTCGACCTCATTTTATAACTGCACTCGTATTTATTGTCGTATCTTCGTATCTTCTCACCCGCCACACGCAACAGAAATACACCTTTATATGGAAGCTAGGCACTCGTCTCGCCTGCTCCGCCACAAAATTTCACGATGACGCCTCACGCCCGCAAATTTAAGCTTTTCCAGGCTTCTCTCAAGGCCTCTTCTGCTGCCGCCGCTTCCTCCCAGGCAGCTGACTCCTCAACCGATGCCGCCAAGCCCGATGCGCCTGAGCACCACGAGCACCACCAACACGACCATCACGAGTTCCACGAGCACGAGCACCCCCGGACCCACCGCCACAGCCACTACCTGCCTTTGTCACGAGGCAAGAAGGGGCAGCACCGCGAGAACAACAATGGCGACGCTCAAGTAGTCCAGGCCGGCGAGCTTCGTCGCAGACAAGATGCTTCCGGCACCGGACCACTCGTTACCGAGATTGTCCAGACAATCTCCGTTGTCCAGGTCATTGACGGCAATGGCTCAATTGTCACTCTGCAAACCCTCTACTCACCACCTGTCACCGAAGTCATCGACACATCAAACGGTGCGACAGTGGACTCGTCCGACTTTACACACACACCCGCGGCAGGCACACCAGCTGCCAAAACAACACCGACAGGCACGGGGTCGCCAGGGCCTGTGCCACAAACAACAGCAGCAGGGGCTGCAGTCCCAGTTGCGGAATCATCAAGATCGTCAAGCTCTTCCAGTTCGACAACCTCCTCGTCCACTTCTTCTAGTAAGACGGCAGCTGGTACGACGGATGCCACGCCTGCAACAGAGCCGGCCACACAAGCTACGCAAGTGACTGGCTCTGCATCGCCCGCCGCGCCTGCTTCGAGTGACACTACATCGGCACTGCCAGGCACAGCAGTCGACGCGGCTACAGGCGGTACGCAAGGAACGGGAGGGGTTGCGGCATCTGGTGCCACTGGTGCCACTGGTACACCGGCGGCAACCGGCAGCTCAGGAACCGGCGCCGGCACAGTCCCAGTTCAGCAGCTATCGTCGACAACGGTTCAGCCTGCACCGGCCAACACCGCCGTGACCGAGCCGTTCACTAACGGCACCGCGGCAACCACTCCCATCGCTATTCCTCTGACCACAGGCCCTTCTACTACCCTCCTCCCCGCGGCGTACAACAGCACAGCTGGCCATATATACACAAACAGCACTTTGCAGCACACCCTTTTCGCCAACACATCCCGCACTTCGACGACCTCTACCCGCCTCCACACTTCATCCACCTTTTCGAGCTCGCTTATTGTGTCCCGCACATCCTCTGCCGCCGGAGAAGCTACCGCTGCTGACGGTGCTGGTGGCGCAGGCGGCGGTCCTGCAGGCACTGCACCCGCAGCCACCTTCACCTCCTCTTCCAACGATAACGATTCCTCTGGCCCGCCTACCAGTGTTCTGGTCGGCAGCGTCATTGGCGGTCTGGCTGGTGTTGCTCTGCTCCTGGTCGTCGCCATGTTCCTGCTCAAGTGGAAGAAGAAGAGAGACGCTCGTGGCCACAGGCTTCTGGGCGACGGTGACGATATGATCTCCGCCCTGGCCGGTGGTGCCACTCGTGGTGTCATCATGGGCGGCGCGGGTGCTGCCGGTGGTGCCAGCGGACCCGGTGGCAGTAGCGGAGGTGGCGGCGGCGGTGGAAATAGTGGTCCTGTCACGGGCCCCAGCAGTGGTCCGTCCAGTGGCCCCACTGGCGGCATGACGGAGAACCGTACAGCTTTCCTGATGCCATTTGCCAGTGCTCTCGCCGCCGGCCAGAAGCGTCTTTCTCGCGGTACCACAGGCGGCCACACCTTCTCGTCCGACGCGAGTAGCAGTGCCGCAGGTGGTGCAGGCAGCACAGCCGGCAGTGGCAACACAGAGCGGGCTTTCTATCGCGTTTCGGGTAAGAAACTGCCATCGGTTCTGCAGCACGGTGGTGATGGTTACGAGGACCCGCGTGAGAGCATGATGAGTGTCAACCCATCACTCTATCGTGATTCGCAAGGGTTCTTTGGCGGCGCCGGCGGACCTGCCACAACGCCTGTCTCTCGGTATGCCGTGGGTTCACCAATGCGGCCCGAAAGTGGTGTGCCCATCTTCCAGCCTGGCCCCGGCAAAGCGGTCGCCATGCGGTTGCCACTGTCAAGACAGGGCTCTTCCATTCACGACGACGTTGCCTCAGTTCGGAACCTCACACCGCCCCCGGGTATCGACCCTATTGGCCGGTCCATGGCCTCGCAAGACAACTCTCGGGGCTCTGGATCGCGCTTCACCGAAGACATTTTCTGAGAGTCGATATCGGCACCGGCCGGTCTTGGCTCTTGGGTCTTCGTTGCAGATAATGTTTAAACTAAATTTTCCCCACTCCGTAGTTGTCCTCTTATGACCGCCTGGACCAACAAAAATCTACTACACACCATCTACAACACCAACACCTACATCAACATCAATACGAAGCATGGGCTGGCGTTTAATTTTTCCCACTTCCATTTTTTCATTGTACCTTTTTTCATGGGATAGATTTGCTGGCGCCTCAAATTAGGGGCATCTTGTTAATTGTGTCCCTCTTTCTCTACACTCGCTCACTCACACTTTTACTTTTTGAACATTATTTCTTCCATTTTTTGATATATCCTGACTGGCCTCCGGCCGCGTTTGTCTTTTCTTGCTGCCTTGTCTCATTCTTTTTCTTTGCCTCCTTAGACATTACATAATGACTATAGAGGACCTCTTTTTATTTTACATAGCCTATTTCTGTCCTTTTCTTATCAAAAAGCCAGTTCTTTCAACCAAGGGATCATACCTTTTTTGTTTACCTTTTTTCTCTCTCCATTTTTGTTCATATCTAGACAACTTCTCCTGGGTCTCCGTCTTGTCAATCTCATATGCAGGTGCAAGATCTCCGGCCTCTCTTCTTTTTCAATAAAACCTCCAAAAATTCAAAATAGCTCTATTCGACCATGAAGATAGTGTCTTGTTGTAACAATGACTGCTGCCCATGCCTTGCCAACAGTAAGTATTCCGCCTTTGTCGGTGTGGAACACAAACAAAGCTCTGGGCGAGATGAACAAGCCAAGGATAAATCAGAACGAAGAGCAACGACAAATATGTGCCCAGCCCTGTAGATAGCATGGGTTGGCCTTGCCATTCTCGTGATGGAGAGACCTACTGCCACGCTTTCCCGGTTGTCGTTCCCTTTTGTTCTCGTTTATTTGGACCGTATAGCCACGTTGTACCCACTACAAGAATAGACAGTCTTGTTATGTATATGCTGTGGAATACGAACCGTCCCGCGAGGTGCCGAGTGACCACAGATGTGCAGTCCGGCCCGGAAAGAGTTTTATTTTATCTCGCTCGTCCTGCACGTATCTGTATGTCTCTGCACGATCTCACGTGGATAGGTTTGAGAGGGCAATCTTGCGCGACCTGCCAAAAGGGGCCATCGTCGGAGACATTCTTGTTTACTTGTGTGGTAATTGCCGACATAAGGAGAGGATTGTTGAACAAACGGAGATTTGAATATATATTCAAAGCTACGTTGTATCCTTGAAGCAACGATGTCTATTTTTGGAATATCAAAAGAGGATATTCGAGTTGGATGATCGGCTGAAAGTCTATTTCGAGGCTTCTGGTATCGAGCTAACACAATGGAGAAAGCGCCTTAGTGGTGATTAAAAATCAAGGTGAGTTTGCATCGAGTACCGGCGGTTGAGAACTTGTCTCTCTATGCATGTATTTTGCTTCATGGGGCCTCTGCCGTCAGAGACGGTGACTTTGTCGTTGTCTTACTCCTTTGGAAACGCTTTGCACCCTGGCCGTACCAAGCTTTTTGAGTCGCATCTTTTCTCTTCAGAAGTACTGAACTTCATTTTCTGCACGTTGTACCTCGTCACGGCGGAGGGGGTCATGGAGGGGGTTGTCGATAATGTGGTGTTCTTGTCCTTGCATCGGTTTGTTGTGAGACAGTCCTGAAACAAGAAGCAGCAAGCAAGTTACCTTCGAGCGCACCGAAGAAAAGGCGAGCAGCATAAGCTGCAAAAGGAGCCTGAAGAATCAAAACGAAAGACAGACAGAATGTGAGATGGAAGAACCAAGAAATCCAAGCGTCGCGACAATGCATCTTATGCTTCAAAGGATACCATTGTCCTTTTAGTCTTAATTATATCCACGACGCTTTGTTGTTGACCCCGTCCTGCTAGATCCTCGAAACGTCGACAGTCCGCAATATGACAGTTTCCAACAAGAACGCTTGGACGATTACTCCCTCGCTTTCGTTTCCTGCACAGTACGCCCGTTACTTTATTGTGTTTGGTTTGTTTTTACCTCGGAAGGAAGAGCCCTGACAAATTCAATTAAAGATGGCGGACGTCGCATTAGATTTTTCTCCCCCTTGCCTCCTGTCGTGATGAGATGAATGATAGGTGAGAGAATAACGAGCCGCAAGGAAACACTGTCCGTTTTCTCGACGAAACAAAGTGAAACATGGGGCGACGAAAGCACGCACATACGACGTCAGTATTCACAGGCAAGGAGGAATGGGAGACAACGACACAAAAAAAAACGGGGAAGAAAACGGCATGTCCCGCAGTGCGTAAAAAGAAGTGAAAAGTAACGCTCGACTTTCGACGGTACTTTTCCATTTGTGTGAGGTCTTGCCCATTTACCTATCTCCACTTTCTTCAAGTGATTTTCTTTTGTGATTTTCCTTTTCACCGTTGAGACCGCCCGGCTCTGTCGAATCCCGATCAGACGTTTACCCACCAAGAAATGTCCTCCACTTTTGCCCAGCCTCTTTTGAGTGCATCTCCATATCAATCCACTTCAACGCGTTCAACAGAAATGAGCTCATAAAGAAATCGCAAATGGTTTTCTTCCAACACGAAAGCCGCTGTTGGTTCAAAGTAAGATATTTTGTTCGAGTACTTTGCCGCTGCACACCATATTTTATCTTGCTTGTATATTGTCTCGTAAATTTGCTCTAAAGATACTTGCAACAGCTGTTACGGAGAATTCCGCGGAACAAGTTTACTCTTGAACTACGAACTAACAGCAAACAGCCGGCAAAATACAGTCCGCCCGTGAACGTTGGGGTCCCTGGGGCTCTGCCAGACTACGGAGTACTCGTCTTCAAATTCACCCTCATCATCCTCCCGTCGTACCGTTCTTCCCTCACACGTCAACCCCTGGCAGCTTCGGCGCCTCCTGTCTGTGTGGCGCGCCGTCTTTTGTTCCTATCCATACTTTTGCACCTCAGTCTCTCACACGACTCCTTTGCCCCGGCTTTGTACGCGCAGGCCGTGCAACTGCTGTCGAATTTTTGCTTGTATATTTCGCTTCTTCTTTTTCCAAGTGCAGGGTGGGTTCGGATTGTTTGGACTACCTGCCAGGAATCCGTCTCAACTTTGGCAGTCTCAAGTTTGAGGCCGCCCGCGGTAAGGGTGAGGCAAGCAAGGAAGCAGAGACAAGGCAAAAGGGCCACCACCATGAGAACATGATTGATAAAATGAAGCCCAAGATGAGTTGATGATAGAACATCAACCTTCGTGGTTGACATCGTCAACTCTGTGGCCACATTGGCGAGTGTCAAATCGCATTTCAGCAACATGGATATCCTCCACACCCACATCTCCGTCTCCTTATTCCTCATCCCAAAACACACGGAATGCTCGGCGCTGTGCTTGCGCCACGCTTTAGCTGGTAGATCCAGACGAAGTCAGTCCAGGTCCCTTCCTGTTTTGGCGTTTTGGTGTGGTGCTTCAGTTTACTGGACTAGGGGCTTTCGCTGACTGCCGCTGTGGCCCTTCTTTCCGGCCGACTACTACGCTAACGGCTCTTCTCTTTCCCAAATTGGAGCTTGTTGACGTCGCTTCGGTCGCATACATCACCCGTTCGCCGCGATTCGCCCCTTCCCCAATGGCCCCGTCCCAATCCAATCGACTTTGTGTTTGGCCGACACAGCATCACACCTGCCCTTTGTTGATACTCGATGTGGCTGCAAACAGGTTCTTCACTGAATCTAAAATGCACCACAGGAAGGCGCTGTGACGCCTCCTCTCCATTGCTCTTGCCCCGTTGGCGTGGTCTGACCAACCAGAGACGAGACGGAGAAAAAGAGGAAGGCGCGAGAGCGTAAAACACCACAAATAGGCCCCCTTGTAAAACGGCCCGCGGCAGAAGGGGAATGTGAAGACGCTACGGGCTTTGCGCTGGGTTCTGGTTGTTGGTTCTCAGTGTGCTAGCGTCATTTCTCGCTGTAACTCTCTGTGACGCTCTGTGGCCCCTCTGTGCCTGTCCTGTAACAGGCACCTGTAAAAGGCTGGCAGACCGTTAGACAGCCTGCCTGACTCGTTGAAAACCAGCGCTATGAATTGCGCCCACACTAGCGCACTTTCCCATTCTTTGGGTACTGGACGGAGTACTCGACTGTTCCTGCCGTTGTACACTTGAAGCAAGGGGAGTGGAGCCCCAGAGTGGGAAGGGAAAGGAGTGAAGGGTGCAGGACCCGCTAAACCTCCGGGGACTCGGGCTGGAACTGGAACCAAATCCAAAACTCAAGGAGGAAGCGACCGCCTGTTTCTGCTTTCTGCGTTTCTGCGCCTGCCTGTTCGCGCTGCAAGTGTGCATGGTGCCCATCGGCCAGTCGCTGCTGCCACTTTACTCCGTGCTCTCTTTCTTTACTTTTGGCTTTGTTGCCAATGCGTTCCCGCTTTCCTCGTTTCGATTCTCACGAACCCTCTTACAACAACATTCTTTTTTACCTCTTTTGCTTCATTTCTCTCTCCCATTCCCCTTTCTCCTCTCTTTTGGATACCCGCCTCCGCTCTCCCTCTCACATCCACTTGCAGTCGACATACTCGCCAATACAATACCACACACCAGCACACTCGCTGTTAATGATGACGTGCTGACACTGTCTCGCCTTTCTGCCTCTTCTTCTCTCGTCTCGACTTGAAAGACATTCGATATCACCAGATCACCGACTGACCACTAGTCTGTCAACGTTTGCACTCCCAGCATTTTACAACAGCCGCCAACCGAATTCGACAACGACACCACTTCCGACCGATCCTACATCCGCAGCGCCGACCGAGTCTCCCGGCGCTCACCATTTCCGGCGCCGATTTGATCGAACAACTTGACACTCACACCCTCAAACGACGAACAAGACCGCCTCTCAGTACTGCTGGACACCCAGCCAACCGTTCTTTCAAATGGACCGCCCCCACCACATGGGGAGCCCTGACCAGGGCTTTCCTCTGCCGTCATTGCCGCCCATCTCCGCGCCGCCATTGCTGAACCGTCAACCTCAGCTCTTCGGCAACACCTTTGACCGCCTGCCGCCCATCCACATGCCCTCCGACATGGCCGCCGCTCACATGTTTGGCAGCGACCCCAGCGCCTACATGGACGACGCCAACGAGGCCAAGCGCCGACGCATTGCCCGCGCTTGCGACATGTGCCGTAAGAAGAAGATCAAGTGCGATGGCAAGATGCCCTCGTGCACCCACTGCGTCAATTACAAGACGAAATGCGTCTTCACGCAAGTCGAGAAAAAGCGTAGTCCACCAAAGGGGTAAGCAGCTGGCAACGAGCTCAGTGCCGACAAGTATATGAGACGATTATTGACTAACTTGCCTTCTCTCCCCAGCGCTAAATACATAGAAGGCCTCGAGAACCGCCTGGTTCGCATGGAGAGTCTGCTCCGCCTCTCCGGCCTTCTCGACGAAGACGATGGCGCTACCGACCTCGGAACCCTCGAAAAGCGCCTGGCCGAGAAGCTTCGCGAGTCACAGAATGCCTCACAGGCCGCCTCTCCCTCATCACCGTCTCAGGCCACATCCGGCAACGAGTCGACACCCCGCAGCTCTATCACATCACCCGAGCCCGGCAAAGAGCGCGAAGCTGGTGGAAACGGTGACAGCACTAGCAACAATGCCAGCGGGAGCGGAAACAATGCTTCTGGAAGCGGCGAGAGAAGTGGCGAGGGAAGCAGCAACAAGAAGTCGTCTTCAAGCTCATCCGATAAGAAGAACGGTGGCCGCAAGGAGGAGGAGGTCGAGGCCCTATCCGAGATGATGTGCTCTCTAGTCACGAACCATGAAGGAGAGACCCGCTATATTGGCTCTTCCTCCGGCTTTTCCATTTTCTCGCCCAAGGGAATGCAATGGGTCAATGAGCGTACGGGCGACAACTCTTTCCAGCAGATGATCTCTAATGTTTCCATGGACGATAACAAGTGGACCAATTGGAAACCCGAGATCTTTTCCGACCTCTTCAGCCGCCCCATCTTTCGCCCGCTGCCGTCCAAACCTGAGGCTCTGTCGCTGCTCAAGGATTTCTTCGAGAACTTCAATTGCATGTTCCCGCTCTTCCACCAGCCTACATTCATGCATCTTGTGGAACGCCAGTATTCCAAGGACCCTTACGAGGGCTCCGGCTGGTGGGCTAGTCTTAACGTGGCCTTGGCCATTGCCCACCGTCTGCGTGTCATGAGCAACCTCGTGCCCCAGGAGGAGGACGACAAGGCTTGGGCTTATCTCAAGAATGCCATGGCTGTCTTTTCGGAGCTGGCCATGCGCAACACCGATCTGTTGAGTGTGCAGGCACTGTTGGGAATGGCTCTCTTTATGCAAGGCACGCCTAACCCTCAGCCCACTTTCTTGCTCATCGCTGCCGCCATTCGACTGTCGCATAGCATCGGTCTTCACAAGAAGGGCACCGGCTTCAACCTCAATCCCATTGAGATTGAGCAGCGCAAGCGTGTCTTCTGGATTGGCTATATGCTTGACAAGGATCTGTGCCTGCGCTCCGGCCGGCCGCCCGCACAGGACGACGACGATATGAACGTCGAGCTGCCCGATGCCGACCCGGCGGACAATATCGGTAACATCCCGCTCGGCGACGGCAAAGGCAAGATGAACCTGTTCCGCGTGATGTGCGAGTTTGCCCTGATTGAGAGCAAGGTTTACAAGCGCCTATACTCGACTAAGGCCACCAAGCAGACGGTTGGCGAGCTGCTCAACACAATTGGCGAGCTCGACCAGGAGCTCGAAGACTGGAAGGACAGCATTCCCATTGACTTCCGCCCGGAGCACGAGATCAAAGCCTCGCATACGCCATTGATTCTGCACATTGTCATGTTGCACTTTACTTACTACAACTGTCTTACGACTATCCACCGTATGTGCGTTCATCACGGCTACTGGACTAGTCGCCTGTCCAACTACGCCATCCAGGGCCTCAATGCCAAGCCCCTCAACCCGCGTGTCTACTCATCCGCTGCACTCTGCGTGTCGTCGGCTCGTGCCTCCATCTCTCTGTTGAAGTACATCCCGCAAGGTGACTTCTCGTGTGTCTGGCTGATTCTGTACTTTTCCGTCTCGGCCCTCGTCACGCTCTTTGGCAATGCACTTCAAAACCCAACCGATCCGAGAGCACGATCTGACACACGACTCATGAGTTTGGTTGTCACCTTCCTGTCCATGCTGGGCCAGGAGGCTGAGAGTGGCGGTGTCCACCGCATGTTGGGTGTGTGCAGTGAGTTTGAGCGCATCGCCAAGGTCGTTATTGACAAGGCCGAGAAGGAGCAATCAAACCGTCGCAAGCGCAAGAACCAGGACGCCCATGAGGCTGCACCCGCCAAGTCCGCACCAGGCACATCGTCGACGGCATCGACCGTTACTGGTGGCTCTGCCTCGAGCAAGGCGGCTGGTAAACAGGGCCAGACATCCTCTTCATCGTCCCGCCCACCGTCACGGTCTCAGTCACTGGCACCGACCATCTCACAGCAAACACCGCGGCCCACTTCATCATGCAGCACAACCACGACCGCGTACCAGAACACACCAAGTGCCACACCCGCCGAGGCCGCTGCTGCCGCCCACACCGCCGCTGAGATTGTCAATAGCCACAAGAATGCGGGCTCGAAGCGGCACAACAACCTGCAGCACCACATGAACAATGCCTCAGTGGCTGCCAGCATGTACGCCAACAGCCCGATGAACAACATGAACCCCAACAACAACGGCAAACCGAACGGCAACAATCACGGAAACGGCACTGGCAACACGCCCTCGCCTGGCATGCCGCCCAACACCTGGCCGACCGACTACGCCAGCATGGCCGCCACGTCCGCGCCTGGCATGGGCGGCACGACTGTCACCGACATGGGCCAAGCTGGTGGCGTCATGGCCGACCTGGACTTTATGTCCTTCTCAGATCTCACGGGCTTCGGCTCTATCCAGTCTGATATGCCGCCACCACCGTCTCATGATCTGGGTGACCTGCAATCGCCGCCCATGATGGCCGACAGCATGCCCAACAACCAATTCCTGCCACAAGACTTGTTTAGTATCCCGATGACCCTGGACTGGAGCTTCTCTGGCCTGGGTGACGGCATGTACGCCACCATGGAGAATGGTGGTTTCGACATGATGCCATCATAGGTCATACCAGTGATGGATCTTTTTCTTTTTTTGTTTTCCTTTTTCTTTTTTCTTTATTTATGATTTTGCAATTTACGACATGGCGTGTATTTGATTCTCATATATCTCTTGCTTGTTTCCTTTGAGTTCTCTTTTTTTACTACTGCGTTTTGGATAGGCGTTGCATTTGGTTGTTGGTTGCTTTTGATTGATATCTTCCTGCCATCTGCTGGCTGCTGCCATCTGTCTCTTGATCTTATCTGTCTCTTGATCTTCTCTTTTCATGTCTTTTATTTACTTGTAGTACTTCTCTCTCGTTTGTCTCTCTATTTTTTGGTCTTCTTTTTGGGAAAAGTCTGCTAAAGTTAGGAAGCAAACACAGCTTTAATATCAGTCTTTTATCATTTGCAAACAAATTTGGTTCTCACGGAATCGTCTTCTGACTGTGGTTAACGCAATATGGAAATTTCCAGCGACCAATTCGTCTCAACACTTCCCAATCAGTGGTTCTCCAGCGAGTCATTCTTTCTCCATATTTCCTGACATTTGCACGTGCTTTTGATTTGTTCGGAGGGTTGTTGGTTTCCGCCTGTGGGCGCTGTACCTGGACAGCTCGAGGCCCCTGTAACTGTCGGCAAACCACTGTATTTGCGCAGCTTATCGCGGCCATTCGCGCCCTCGCTCCCTACGTAATGGTGGGGAAGATATGGTAGAAACCACCGACAGGCCGAGGATAAGCGAATGCCGACAGGCGCCTTCCCTCGTCTTTTTGTGTGTGTTTGAGACAGCTTCGTGCCTTCCATATGAGGACTGGCGATCTCAAAAAACATTTTGAGCTTCTTATTTTCTTCCCCTTTGGCTCCTCTCTCCTGTTTTTTCCTTTTGAACCTCGCAATCGTTCAACGCCTTTCCACCCCAGCTTCTCCGCTCTCTTCCATTCGAAAGACCCCACACCCCACAATGCAGAGACTCCCAACCCTCGTTCGCGCGGCTGCCGTGCCCCGGCCCGTTCGTTGCTTCAGCACGACGACTGCTCGCGCTGCTGCTGATGTGAAGAGCATCGGCGTTATTGGTGCCGGCCAGATGGTGGGTGAAATATTCTGCAGACGAATATGTTGAGGACACAACTAACACACCTTACAGGGCCTCGGCATTGCCCTCGTGGCCGCACAACGGGCTGGTGTCCCTGTGACGCTCGTTGACGCCTCGCAGGCCTCTCTCGACAAGGGCCTCGCTTTTGCCGACAAGCTGCTGGCCAAGGACGTCAGCAAGTCGCGCATTTCCCAGGAGGATGCCGATGCTGCCCGTGCCCGCCTGACGCCCACAACGTCGATTGAGGAGCTTGGCGGTGTCGACATGGTCATCGAGGCCGTCCCCGAGATCCCCGACCTCAAGTTCGACCTGTTCAAGCGCCTCGCCGGTGCCGCCGCACCGCACGCCATTCTCGCGACCAACACCAGCTCCATCTCCATCACCAAGATTGCTGCTGCCGCCGCTTCAGCGTCTGGCCAGCCCCTGGCCTCTGAGGCCGCCGCTGCCATTGCCTCGCGCGTCGTGGCCACACACTTCATGAACCCCGTGCCCATCCAGAAGGGTGTTGAGATTATCAGCGGCCTGCAGACGAGCCCCGAGACCCTGGCCACCGCTGTGGCTTTCTGCGAGAAGATGGGTAAGGTCGCGTCGACCTCGGCCGACACCCCCGGTTTCCTGGCGAACCGCATCCTGATGCCGTACATCAACGAGGCTATCATCTGCCTGGAGACGGGCGTTGGCGACCGCGAAAGCATTGACGCCATCATGAAGAACGGCACCAACGTGCCCATGGGCCCGTTGGTCCTGGCTGACTTTATCGGTCTGGACACCTGCTTGTCGATAATGAAGGTGCTGCACACTGAGACGGGCGACAGCAAGTACCGCCCGAGCGTGCTGCTGGCCAAGATGGTGGATGCTGGCTGGCTGGGCAAGAAGAGTGGCAAGGGTTTCTACGACTACTAGAGAAGAGACTATGTGATATTGGAGTTGGACTTTTGGGAACGGAACAAAAAACGAACAGAGACGATACAGACGAACAAAAAACATTTGAACGTATAATAGACGTCTCCTCCTTCCGCCGGTGACTCTAACGGGATAAACGAGGACAACACGGATGCCAAGACGAACGGTACAGGACTGAAGTCCCGTCCGGAGACGCGGAGACCAATATCGGACGTCGATCTCGGAAGGTTAGACGAATGAAATGAGACCAGAAACTTAAAATTACAGTGCCAGCGCGCCAGGAAACCAGCTATAATTGACTGCCAGTCTGAACGAAGAGAATGAAAGAAGAAAAGACGAAAAAAAAGGAAGAAATGGCACCCAAATACCTCTTCAACTTGCACAATCTTGGACACAAATGCGACTGCGGAAGCGTAGACCCACAATTAAAAAGCATGGTGCCCACATCCACGCGTGGGACCTCGGAGATCCCTTTTTTTGCCCGCGAAGGTGCGTGAAGATAACCTTGTCCCCCATGTCATTTTGCTCTCCTCGTTGTATCCATCAGCTCCAAAACTGCCTCAAAGCGCATTAGTGCAGCACCGAACGCACCTGCCGTTAGAAGTCTCGATAGTTCAAAGAAGGAGAAAGGCGCGCCCAGCGGTCAATCGCCCCCGAAAGGAAAGTGCGGTTGGACAAACACGCTAGCGCTGCTCCGGGGAACGGCAAGCGCTCCGCTTTGCACTCATTGCTCTTTCTTCTTTTTTCATGAAACGGTCGACTCCATCTTTTATCTACGTTTTGTCATCCTCACCTTGCATCTTCTATCCTCATTCTTTTCCTCTCCAACTTCTGCCCAGCAGAATAGTGCCTCCCCCAATGACTTCACACGCCGCCAGAGACACATTATCGCTCCCTACCGCGCTCCACTCCGGCACTCGCCATTCCAGCACAGCTGCAGGCATCGGTGCAAGCTCCGGGTCCGGTCCTGGGGCAGGAACAAGTGGGTCCATCGGCTCGTCCCGTGACGGGAACGGCAGCAGCAGCTGGCCCGGACGTCTGACGTCCTCCTTTCAGCGTCACGCACGCAGTGGCTGGCGACGTGGTGCGCGCGAAGACCACGGAGACAACACAATGGCGTCTTCATCGTCGACGTCCCGCCCCGTCTGGTGGAAGGTGCATCTCTTCCGTGGCATGGCCAACGACATCCGGCGACGCGCTCCTTTCTACCTGAGCGACTGGGTCGACGCATGGGACTACCGCGTGATTCCTGCCACGGTTTACATGTACTTTGCCAACATCCTGCCGGCGCTGGCCTTCTCGCTCGACATGTTCACCAAGACGCACATGCAGTACGGCGTCAATGAGGTGCTGCTTTCGTCGGTGCTCGGTGCCGTTGTCTTTGCCGTCCTCGCATGCCAGCCTCTTGTGATTGTCGGCGTCACGGGTCCTATCACTGTCTTCAACTACACAGTCTACGACATCATCTCGCCACGCGGCACCAACTACCTGGCGTTCATGACCTGGATCGGCCTCTGGTCACTTGTGTTCCACTGGATTTTGGCCATCACCAACTCCTGCAACTTCCTGCGCTATGTGACGCGTTTCCCTTGCGACATTTTTGGCTTCTACGTTGCCTTTATCTACCTGCAAAAGGGTATCCAGGTGCTGTCGCGCCTGGGCGACGCCGAGCCGTTCTACTTATCCATCTTCATCGGTCTCGCAGTCTTCGTCGTCGCTTACATCTGTGGTGAAGTCGGCCGCGGGAGTCTCTTTACGCATCCAGTGCGTGTCTTCCTCAAGGACTACGGCACGCCCCTCACGGTGATCTTCTTCACGGGCTTTGTGCACATTGGCCGCATGCGCCAGGTGTCGCTCGAGGTGCTGCCGACCGGCATTGCCTTTGAGCCGACCGATACTGCCCGGAGTTGGCTGGTGCGATTCTGGGACATCAGTGTCGGCGATGTGTTTTTGGCCATCCCCTTTGCCATCCTGCTGACCATTCTTTTCTACTTTGACCACAACGTGTCATCGCTCATTGCCCAGGGTACCGAGTTCCCGCTGCGCAAGCCGGCCGGTTTTCACTGGGATCTGTTCCTGCTAGGCCTGACAACGGGCGTCGCCGGCATCCTAGGCCTGCCCTTCCCCAACGGTCTGATCCCACAGGCTCCCTTCCATACCGAGTCGTTGTGCGTCACCGAGCTTGTCAAGGACGACGAGAATGAGGCCACAGCAACGCCCACCGCCGGCGGCAGTGCCGACGACGAGGGTGGCGAGTTCAAGGGCCATCCACGTAACGCCGTCCACGCTCGTGTCACTCATGTCGTCGAACAGCGCGTCTCCAACCTAGCCCAGGGCCTGTTGACCCTCGGCACCATGACGGGCCCGCTTCTTGTCGTCATCCACCTGATTCCACAGGCTGTTCTGGCTGGCCTCTTCTTTGTCATGGGTATTCAGGCTCTCGAGGGGAACGGCATCACCGCCAAACTATTGTTTCTTGTCCGTGACGTTTCCCTGACGCCCCGCAGTCACCCGCTTAAACAGCTCTCCCGCGGCCAGTGGCCCATCTGGGGATTTGTGGCCATTGAGCTGATCGCATTCGGTGCTACTTTTGCCATTACACAGACCGTCGCCGCCGTCGGCTTCCCCGTCTTCATTCTTCTCCTCATCCCCGTGCGCGCCTGGCTGCTGCCGCGCGTTTTCACCAACGAGGAGCTGTCTACATTAGACGGCCCAACTGCAAGCCCTTTCACGATGGAGAGTGTGGGCGGCAACTATGGCGACGAGAAGCTGCAACAGCAGCAGGAGGGTGCACCGCGCACTGGCGGCTTGTTTGACGACAGTGGCATGGCCACGGTTGTGCCGAGTGAGGACCCCTCGGCCAGCAACTTGCGGAGCCGCAGTCGTGAAGATCTGGCCGAACTCGGTGAGGGTAGTGGCGAAAATGGTACGGTTGTCATCGAGATGCAGCCGACAGGTGGTGCGGTGCCGGCATCGCCATCACGGACGGGCATCCACAACCGGCGTGGCCAACAAGGTAGCGTCGGTAGCGGCAGTGGAAGCCGTGGGCGGTAGAGGGAGTGTTTGATACCATATTCGTTTTGTCTTCTGTTCGAGACGCCTTTCTAAGTATATTTGGATTTGTTTTTCTTGCTTTTCCAAATTGGCACATCACAACATACATTCATAGAGCTGGATAGACGTACATGTTTAGAGAGATAGGACCAGACGGTGATAGATCCTACAAGTCTGTACCCCTTCATCTCGCTCAAATATACATCTTTTTCGATTCTTTCCACCCTGCTTGTAAGCTTTTTGACTTGCATGTCTTTTTGCGAATGTAGGCAATATTGTGGTCTTTTATCTGGAGGGTCACTGTTGGGCCCAAGTGTCCAATTACGAGATTATCAAGCAAACAAAGGAGCAGCCACAAAAACCTTCAAATGTGCAGATATAAACAAGATATAAACACCAGATATACGAGCAACACCGTCAAACACGCGAGAGTAAACATATTTAAAGTGTGCAGTCAAGATAGATAGGCCTGGGGTAACGAGGCTGTGGCCTATAACTGTGTGATCCCTTGCCTATCGCGGAAAATATAAGAAGGCAGATGTTGAGATGACCAAGATTATCGAAATTGGTGATTAATTGAAAATAATTTGTGATAGGCCCCCCCGAAAGGCGTAAAATTGCCAACCAATCTGAAGAATCGGCCAACAGAAGATATCAAAAGCATGAATGATCGTGTTTAAAGAGGACGATGCCGCTGTTGCTGGCATACTGCGTTTTCGATACCCTTTTTTGAGTCTCCAAGAACCGAAGGCCACGCACGCTTACCGAGACTTATGGACAATAAAAAAATCGAGCAAAAAATAAACAACATGTCAAAGAAAGTGAGTGGACATCCAGACCTCTCCTTCATCCCGAAAGGACCTTCTTCATGTGATACCCATCGCATCGACTTCATCGGTGGCCTCGCGTCCGTTACGAAAACGATCACCGTTTTGAGCGTCGACATTCCCTGTACAAAGTACAAGTACATGAAGATCTGGCCACCGTTTTGATCACCCAGTGCCAAATATACGGCCACGCCCCCTCTTGACAAGGCAGCCGACTTTGCTTTCTTGCCTTGCAGCTGCTGGCTTCCTCCCGGATTTGGCTCGATGCCCGAAGACTGGCCCAGACACTCGTCCACGCGAGGCGACATGCAAAATTGACGCCCACTACATCGCAGAATCCGCTTCTTGTCATGTAGTGAGGCGGCAAAGGTACTGTTTGCACATCTGAGGGGTGATTCTCCGACGCACTGAATGGGGCTTATTCGCCGAGTCGAGACATGCGTCTTGAAACCTGGGTGTCGGCAGCGATCTCGTTCATGCCACGAAGGACATCGGTAGGCGCCGGCATGAAAATCAGCGAGCATCTAAACAGATGACGCGTGGACAGATAATGGCCGGGTCTCACATATTGTGAGATCATGTAACGGCTGGGCCATTTAATGTTGTCGTTTTGACTTGGCCTGATTTCGGCCTTTTGAGTCCAACAGTGAAGAGAAGGTGTCTCCAAGTGTCTGGTCTATTATCCCTAACACCGCCTGCCATGAAAGTTGCGTTGTGATGAGCAAGGGACAGGAGCTTTGGATATCAATGACAGCCCCATCACCTGCTGGTCGTCGCCGAGTCTACCCACTTGTAGGCACGGGGCCTTTTAGGCAGAAATGATCATGCAGATGCAAGGCCCAGGGCACGACAGACTTGACCTATCCTGGCTTGTCTTGAGGCGAGGTTTGGTGATCCCCTTTCGTTTTCAGCTCTTGGCCGGTCGCCGCCTTTGCAATCTAGACAAGACAGGATGTTTGTTAGCGAGCCGGTGGCGGCGCAAACGACAAAAAGGTTAGCGGAGGCAATAAATGAGAGTTGTGAGCAGGAGGCAAGCCTGGTTTTTTGGGGGGGAGGGGGGGAGGGGGGGTTTTTCGCTCCCTTCACTCAACCCGTTTCGGCAGTTTTCGACTTTATCCAAATGAAGCCGCAAGTCTCTGTGCGCATGTGGTGGGCACTCGCAATAACAGGGGAGTGCTTTTCCGTCAATAAAGAGCACATGGCACTCGAAAATGGATGCCGTGAATCGAGTGCCATACTTATGTGGCTGGTGGCTAGTGGAGATTTATTGTCAACAAGGGAAAACAATTTGAGAGTACTCTTCGTATGAAAGAAGACATGTATTAGAAAGAGACTAAAAGGCCTTTTGAGGGTTTGTTCTCTATGTTTTATACTCTCGAGAAAATGGTATAGAAAGGTCAGAGTAAAATAAAGGCGACCGCCTGACTTCGAGCTATGATTTGAGACAGTCGAATACGACGCCAGGCGGGTGATGCAGCACGGGGCGCGCTGATAAGCAAAAGAAAAAAATACTTGCCTCTCTCGAAGAGATATGTGAAGTTGAATGAGAAAAACGAGAGAAGACGAAAGAAAAAGAAAATAGATTGAGGTTGTCAAAAGCAGGCCTGCCTTCCGTTTTGGGACTTGCGATCACGGCTCTTTCTTGTTTTGGACACAGCAATGTAACATCAAAACTTTTGTTCTCTGTTTTATCCCGTCCCTTTGTGCATCATTCTGGTTTCGTGCCTCTTCTTGGTCTCTTAAATCTCGTCTCTCCACTTTCCCGCATCTTAAGAGACGCGTTAAGAGTGCTCTTCCACCTGGTTTTGTGATGAGGCTGTCCATGGCCGTCGTGTTGAGAAGACCCACATTTACAAAGTTGACCAATCATGAAGCACTATTTTTGCCTAATAGCGGGTTCACCCCGATGCAGCCACTCTTTCGTAAACACCCCTTTTCGACTTTGGACATCACAGCTGTCTGAGGAACACAAGCTCAGCATATATTAATCATTTTTGACTGGCTTTCCAAAAAGAGCGAACATTTAGGTGAGGCTTGACATCCTGCACCAACACACACGATGCCATAATCGGGGCCTGTTGGTTACTTGCAACTCAGCTCGTGGCTATGACCTCTATTAGTTGTTGGTGATGCCTCGATGACTATGCATGTAAGACTAGTTTGAACAGCTGATCGTGCTCTGTCACATGGTCGTGATTTATCTAAAATGGGTGTTAACTTTGTTTCTCTATCGAAAACTTTGTGAAGCTCCTGTATATCTTTCATCTTTCACCTTTTATCTTTCACCTTTTTTACCCTTCAACTCTCATCTCCCATTTTATCGACCTCAAACCACCCACTGCTCTTTGCAAGATGTCGATGCAAGACACCCTCCTGGTCGATGATAGCTGCAGCACTGCAAGCACGGATGCGACAATGATTGCAACTACAGCTGCGGCCTCAACGACTGCTACATACACCAAAAACATCGACAACTCGCTCTACACGCCTATTCAGGTCCCTGAGACTACCTTGCCGTACACCGACAACATTGGCAATGATACGACAGATGCGAGCAGTTGTACATCGATATGGAAGAGCCTACCACTAGCGTGCTGATCCACGCCGCTTGCCGTCTCCACGCCGCTGCAGAGTTTACAACGAATGCTTTCCAGACACTCATCTATCGATGAACCGGCCTTACTCCTAAAGAAGCCGCAACAGCGGTTCTCTTGTACGAACTCCCGGATCTTATCAAGAATCCTCTACCAAAGGACACTAGTTAGGATATTTTGTAGAGACAGGGTGCAATGATGCTTCAGACGTTGCTCAAGGCCACATAGCTCCTGGTTACTGCTACTGGTACCACAGCAGGTATGGCTATAGATTCTCGCCCGCTTGCCTTGTCGTATGGACTGTTGTCGCCATTATCAGCGTTAGAGTCGAAGAAAACTGCCGCTACCTTCTCCGACTTTACGGGCGGTGCGACCATGAATACTGTGGGAAAGGGCACGGGCGACTTACTGACATCACTAAAGGGCATGTTCAAGCCTCTCTATCTTGCATTGGGTCCTACTGGTACGCGTAAACCGTTTCAAACGGCGGTGGCTGTAGAAGCAAGCAATAGTCTCATCAAGGCTGGCAAATATGCCGCTCTTGCTCGGGACCGGGCCCATGCATTTTCAGCGACGTCGTCAAACCCAAACGCGGAGTGGACAAAAGAAAAAATAACAGCGGAGGCAAGGCGGGTTATTCAAATAATGATCAACACTGCACTAGCCAACGCAATAGAGGACGCGGCTGCAAGCACACTGCAAGCAATAGAACTTGCCTCGTTACTTACAAAATGGCGGCGGCCATCACCAATCACTGCGGCCATGTCCTCTATGGTTGGTCGAGTCTTTGGACGGAAAAGGGGAACCCCAGACGAGGTGGACAACGAAATTCTGAAGCAGGCACGAGGCGCCTGTAAACAAGGGATTGCAGCCATTAAGAGAGCAAAAATGCCAGCTACACCACCAACTACACAAACCATGCAGTAGATGGCAGGCAGGAACCGTTCTATGGTTCTTTTTATTGATTTATCCGATCTTGGACTCCCCGGATAACTATCAGGCCGCCTCAGCACCAGCCACTCACCACTTTTATATCCCGATTCTTGTTTATCTATTTATTATTCTTGTTTACTGTGCCGCCCGCACCTCCCCACTGGAGACTCCAGACAACCGTTTCCGGGTAATAAAGTACTCAGGCAAACATAGTTGTGCCACAGAAGAGGACGTCGTATCAGGACTGTGTTATTGTATATATCACATAGAATCGGTTTTCTTCCCCTAGTTACTTTTATCAAAATATCTCTACTTTTGGTTTTTCGAGCACTGGGAACCTTTGAACCTTTTGGACATGCAGCCAGTGACAGCTCTTCGGTAGACTCGGTGCCGTGAAGATGACCGATAACAGCGAATGCGACAGTGGCTCGCATTCCATTCGAGGCTCTGTGGCCGTGCTATCACACGCATCTCACTTCTCGGTGCCTTATCCTATTTTCCTACCTCTCTACTCCTCTGGGCCAACCATTTACGAGCAGAAGCCATCTTTCCTTCCATCACCTGCTGTAATTTACTGAGTTGTTGTTAGCTGCTAAGCTTTGCAGGCGAATGGTATGCACCGAACTATTGTGCGCATTGGGTCACAGGGTACGTACGCATAGAGGTACAGAGGGACAGAAGACACTGCAGAGTGGGTACGTGGAAGCGGACAACAGTGTACAAGGCAAAAAAATTTCCGCTGCAGTGCGATGTGAGAGCGGGCACTGCTTTTCCCTTGTCTTCTTTTTGAGCGCCGTCCCACTGCCATCCGACAAAAAGATAAAACGACAAGAAATGCTCCAACGGCACCGCATGACACGCGCATGTGGTTACAGTGCATATTGTGGAAAAATAAAAAAAGGAGGAGAGGATAAGAGAGGCAGAAGGATAGTGTGTTGGTCTCAATAAAAATAAGAAAATTCTCGTGTCCTGTCGGCAGCTGGCGACTTTCAGCCTCACTTTCAAATATATTTTTGGACACTAATAGCAACCTTATTCTGATAAGTATGATTTGAAGGTTTGAATATCTGAGCTATATGAACGAGATGGGAGGAGAGAAAGTGGTAGATAAGTAAGGTGAATCGCAATCTTGTCGTAGTTGGAGGCGTATATATGGGCAACGAAGCAGTAGAAGAGATCGTAGGTCGAACAGAAAAAAATCATTAAAGCAGCAACAAAAGATACCGAACCGAATAAAAAAACGAAAAAAAAACGAAGGGTATTGTCCTGTGTTTAAAAAAGTAATGGAAACCAATGTGAGCAAGCGAGGGAAAGAAGCGAAGAGAACAAGACCGTTGTTGAAAAGAGGCAAACAAACTGAAAAAAAGGAGGCAAAGTACGCAGAAAGAAACCACGCCAAAAAATATAAACAAACACCTGTCTGACCTTATCCTGTCCGTATAAAAAGATAAGTAGGTGGTAATAAACCATAAAAACGAATGACTGAGAAAAGAACGCTCGCCGGCCGCCGCAATCATCATTTTTGCGAAACATTGTCAGAAAACGAGGATGGAAAAAAAAAAAATGGAAGACAGGACACAAAATAGGCCATCACTAAACACCCACACTCCTGAAACACACACAAGGAAAATGAACGCCGCCGCCTTGCCACCTCTTTTTTGTCGTCATTCTTCGTTTTTATAAAAGGTTTCTGTTCATATATCGTCGTTTATGCCGCGCTGCCATAAACGTTGGTG
This sequence comes from Ophiostoma sp. CBS 140.51, assembly GCA_029298735.1. Taxonomy (NCBI): domain Eukaryota; kingdom Fungi; phylum Ascomycota; class Sordariomycetes; order Ophiostomatales; family Ophiostomataceae; genus Ophiostoma; species Ophiostoma sp. CBS 140.51. The sequence continues at coordinate 54,507 of JANSLP010000014.1, forward strand.
CCCGTATTCGAGCCGGTTGTGAAGCTGTGCTTGCGCTTGAGGCCGTCGAGACTGGAACTGGTGTCGGTCGGTGAAGTGGAAAAGTCGGTAGCCGCGGTGCCTGTGCCAATTGTCGTCGCTGTTGTTGTCGTCGATGCTGTTGTGCCGCCCGTGTTGCTTCGATCGAGGCTACTGCCGATGGATGACGACGTGTGGTGGCCTAAGCCTGTGCCGTATGGCGAGGCTCGTCCCCCACTCGTATTGTTGCTGAGCGCCGCGATAGAAGTGGCTGAGATCGAGGCCGACGCAGCGCCCGAGGTACCCACACCAGCTCCTAGAAAGGCTTGTGAAAAGTCGTGAGGCGGCGCGAGTGGGGCACTCATCTGTGGCATCGAAGAGTAGTCCGTGATGCCGCCGTTAGACATTGAAGATGTCGACCCTGCCCGGTAGCCCACACCATTACCCGCCCCCGTGCGAGACACTGCTGAAGACATGCTAAAGTCGAGTGGTGCAGTCAGCGGTGCTGACGTAGGAAAGTTATTCGAAGCATAACTCGTGGCGTAGCTGGTGGCGTAGCCGGACGACGAGACAAGGCCGTTCAGACTACCCATTTGCTGTTGTTGGCGCGGCGTTCCTGCGGTCGGCGACAGTGCTCCTGCGGCGGTACTGACACTGCGGTACGGCGAGCCACTACCCATGCTCCCGGCTCCCACACTGGTTGTGCGTAGATCAAGGGCCAAGGGCAGTGTAGCTGAAGCGGCGCGGAGGCGCGAGGTGCGGTTCTGATTGCTGTTGGCTGCTGCTTGCAAAGCTGGAGACGTTTGGTAACCCGGATAGGCCATGTGCGTCGGTGAATGGACGGTAGAGCCTTCCTACATTGTCAGTTGACGGGGTGTCCTCGGGACTTAAGGAAAACAAGAGGGGGATGAACCTACCAGAATACGAATCGTAGCCACCGAGGCCGGCGGATGAAGAGCCGTTGCCAAGCCCGTCTGAGGGATAGAGAGATGAGCGGCCAGGGCTGGTGCTTCCTGCGCCGCCCGTTGCACTGCCATGATGGTAGTTGCTGTAATCAAGCGTTTCGCCTTTCCAAGAGATGCTAGACCGCAACGGGGACTGTAAATTGTCGGAGCGCGATCGCGACACGGCTTCGCGGAGTTGCAGTGGCTGCAGAGGGCGGATGTGGTGGCGCTGGTGGGAAGACTGCTGGGACTGGCCCTGCTGGTTTTGATTTTGGTTACCATCGAGACCACTGCCAGTGCTTTGGCGCGTGTATGGAATCGACGTGCGCGGGCTCATGCCGGAACCACTTCCGGATGTCGTTGTAGCTCCGGCCACGCCGGACGAGAGACTCGAGTAGCTGCCGTAGCGGTGGTCGGTGTTAGATCCCGGGGAAAGTGGCGACAAAATATCCGAGCTACCCATACCACTCGTGGCTGCCGAGCCGAATCCAATGTTCCCGAATCCGGGACTCAGTCCAGTCGGCGACAGGTGGTGGCTGTGGTGGCTATGTTGAAGGTGTGAGTGTTGCTGATGCTGTGAATGCTGGCCTTGATCGTCTCCACCGCTAGTGTTGGTGCCATCGTTGCGTCGCACGTCGACCATCAGGGGGCGCATCATGTGGTCGGAGTAGGATGAGGCCGCTGCTGCTGCTGCCGCTGCTGCCGCACCATAGTCGACAGGTGAGGCCATTGGCGTACCGAGACCGTGGACAGCTCCATAAGGCGAGTGCAAAGCCTGCACATTGTCAAAGTCGTCGGGCACGGCGCGCATCTTGATCATGCGCTCGCGGTCGTCGGCTGCAAGGCGCTTGATTTTTGCGCGACTGTATGGTTAGAGAGGTTGCGTAGCGTTTTGGTTTTCTTGTTTCCTCTAAAATATTTATAACTTACCGGTTCTGGAACCACACTTGCACCTGGCGTGGGCTCAAGCCTGGAATTTGGCGCGACAAGCGTTCGCGATGTGCAGCATCCGGATGGGGCTGCTTGGCAAATTCGCTCATAAGGAAACGAGTTTGTTGATGTGTGAGGCTAGGAGAAGTTAGCAGGCCATCTCGAGGCAAACATAATGTCCTAATACACAAACTGTGCGCCACCTACCGAAACCGTTTCATCTTCCGCCGTTGTGCCGTTCGCTCGGCTGCCGTTTGTGCTGGTGCCGGAACCCCTTCTCCTTCGCCAGCCTCGCCCATCTCCTCATCGTCAATCAGATCATCGTCATCCTCCTTGAGCCCAGAGCTGTCCTCGGCGCCACTGGCGGCTGAAAGAATGTCTGGTTGATGTTGCTGGAGAACTGAGGAGAGTGGGTTTGCCGTCATGGAAACAACGTCGCTGCCCGCTACACCGCTGTGGCCGTTGTGGGTGTGCTGGCCATAGTGATGCTGGTTATGCTGGTGGTGTTCGCTCGCAGCCGTAGTCGGCGTGGGCGGTGTCTTGCCGCCGAGGTTGTGTGGTGTTGCTGTCGTCTGCGATGCTCCGCTGACAGAATGTTGGCGCAGGCCAAGAGGGTCGATGCTGCGACGATGGTGAAGGCCCAGAGGTGATGTACCAGCGTTGAGAGATGAATCATCCTTGATGCTACCGTTGCCGCTGCCGTCACCGTTGGTGCCTGTTGATGGCCGAGTTTGCGTCTGGCCGCCGGTGTTGGTAACACCATTGATTGTGGTGCTTGTCCCGCTGTTCGTTGTTGAATCTACAGCTCCGCCTGATCCGGAGCCGCCGCCCCCACTGCCGCCGCTTCCGTTCACATGGTCGTAGGCCTGTGCGGCAAAAATGGGCTCCGCCGGCGGCAAGAAAGAGTACTGGCCCGACCACTCAGTGGCGGCGTTGGACAGCGGCGTCTCGAAACCCGTGTTCGACATGCGTGTACCGGGACTGGACGGCGAGGATTTTAGAGAGAGCGCGGACGAGGATGTCTCTAGCTTGCTAAAAGACCAAGGATGGCTCAGTTCCGTATCGCTGCGTCGGGTAGCGAGCATTGGATGGATGATGACGAAGGGTATGTGGAAAAGATAGACGAAGAAGGGAAATAAATAAATGAAGATAGATGGAGGCAAGAAGAGAAAAGAAACGAAGCAATAAAAAAGAGGACAGAAATGAGGTAGTCAAGATGAATAAAAGGAATGATAGACGAGATAAAATAGAAAGACAAGACGTTGGCGATGAAGATGGGATCGCGAAAGTAAAGTAGGAAAATAGATGAATGAAGGGAAAGAAATGAAAAAAGAAGGTGTCCTATTTCTCTTGCTTCCCACAAAGGGAGCAGAAAAGAACAAAAGAAAGACGGGGGGTGGAGGGGGTAAATATGGTGAAGAGCCTGGTTGGAGGGCGAGCAGTGATTTTGGAGAGACAAGATGGCGGATGGAGGATTGGAGGGAGACGGAGTGGGATGGAGAGAGATGGAGCACTGTACAAAATAAGAAGAGAGGGAATACGGAGAAACGGGAAGAGTGAACGGCTGGCAGGACTGACAGGACTGACAGCCAAAATGACCTCAGACGGACACTGAAGAGTAGAGACGGACAAGATTTGGTAGGGCCTGAACGGACAAGAACAGACGGAGAGAGAAAAGGCACGCGAGGGATCTGTGCCGCGGACGGAACAGGTTCTCTCAGTAGCAGATGAGTGAGGTATACAGGGCAAATAATGGGGAGGCTGAGGGAGGGGAGGGGGTAGGCAGAGAAGGGGTGTACGGTTATGGTTGTGGGAACAAGGTAGAGCGGCGGAGAGGTGGGAGGAGGGAGTGTGGTAAAGAAAAAAAAATGGAGGGGATGGGCCAAGAGGGGCGAAGAAAGGAACGGAGGAAAGACGACGAGGGTCGATAAGGGGAGGATGCGAGTGGAGGAGGCGGACAACCTCGCGCGACACGGCCAGTGGGCAAAGGGCGATGTATAAAGAAAAGACGTGCAAGGGCTGTGTGATTGTGGTTGTTGAGGCTCGATGTTCACTGGCTTTGTATTGTCGTCGATTATCGAGGTTTGTTTCTGTTTGTTCTCTGTTTTGAAGAAGTTAGTGGTGCCGATCTCGCCCAGGTGGTAGAAAATACACGAGAAAAGAGTGTAGAAGTGATGGAGGGACGGACGGGGAAAATAAAGAGAAAAAGGATAGACCCAGGAGGCCCAAACAGGTCGGTCTCGATCTTGGTTCCGGTCGATAACGAAGAAGATCTCTCTTATTTTCTTTTTGGTAGGTTTTTTGGGGACATATTTTGTGAATGATTTTCTCAGAAAGGGGGTGTCTTTGGGGTATACCCAGTCATGTACCCCGTGTCGTTCTTTCCGTTCTTGGTTCTATGTCTTTTTGCCTTCTTTTTCGTTCCTTCCTGTTGACTTGTTCGTTCCTTCCGTTCTTGGGGGCTCTATTTCTTCTACTGCAAGACCTACCCGCCGCCCGCACATTGAGCGCAGATCAAACCAGAGGGAAGGATCGAAGGGCACAGGTGACTAAAATGCGTGAAGAACGGGATATTGAGGAAAAGGGAAGGCGCGATGCAGGCGAGGCAAGATAAAATAGACGGAGAGAATGGAGAAAACGGAGGCCAGACAGAAGCTGGGAGCCTGTCGGATTGCAGAGCGAGAACAGTGAGCCACTAAACGCCCTTTTGTTGTAAACGGAATACAATAATTTGTGTTCCCTCTACTTCCTGGCCCTGTCGATATGGCGTGGTCATGGCAGCGTGGTTGTTGGACAAAACGAGATGGTGGAGAAACACTGACAGGGAGGGAGCGAACAAATAACTGATAGAAGAGCGGAGGAAGGAGCGATGGGTAGAGTACAATATCGAATCAAGAAACGTGAGTACACAAAAGACCAGATGAAATAAAGAGAGAACGTGGAGAACAAACAAAATAGAGTGCCTACAGGATAGGAGGAAAAAAATAAAAGATAAAGACGATGGGGGAGAAATCGATTTGAAGCCGAGCATGGACTGTGTTGAGGGTGGCCTCATATGGGCCACGAATTGAGAGCATTTGCGGGGAGATAGTCAAATAATAAAATTCTGAAAATATCAACAAAAACTAGACTTTCAATAGGAGAAAACGGCTTGAAACTGTTTGATTTTGGTTCCTTCTTCACACTTAGTGAGGATCGAATAAATTCAAGAAACAATAACTAGATTGGAAACAACTTTCATTCTTTTTCTCTCTCTATGTTTTCAGGAAAGCTTGCTGAGAATAAAGAAAAAAATGTCATAAAAGACGCAGACTTTTTATAGCCGTGTAGGCAGGGTTGATGGTACATTGAGTGAATGGTTAACGAGTTGACAAGGAGAGAGTTGACAGGAGGGAAGAGCTCCGGTTTTTTCTTGATACGGTACCAGGGCCAAGGCTTCAGAGTGTTGGACTGACCTTGGTCGAGAAAAGAAAGCAAACGCCGACGAGAAGTGTGGAGAGCGACATGAGAAGAGCCTGGACAGTTTGTCGTTTTCTTTTCTTTTTCCTTATTTTTCTTAGAATAAGAACGCGTTTGCTCCTAATAGCTGCGATCTATTTACCTCCTCCACCTGGGCCCTGGAACGTTGAGAATCTCGGCTGAATTGGGCCCATGCCGCGTGCCACGGAGCGACATGCAGGAGCTCTCCGAGAACAGTTTAAGAATGACTTAAACCCTTGTAGGGATAAGTTGCATCTACACAGTACTGACGATAGGATCCAAAAGAGAGACTTTATTTTTTATTCAGCTGTTCTAGGGAAAACCATTACACACCGTAGATATCGCGCAGCTTTGTTTACAAGGCGAAAAGACAGGCATCGGACAGATGCAGGTTCGAAACAGACGTGCAGAGTTCACTGCCCACGCCCGAGAGCCAATAAGAAAACAAGAAAACAGGTCTGCTTTATCTGGTTCTAACACGACAAAAGTTACAAGGGGAGAAGGCACAGTGGCACACCTAGAGGCGTTGATGTTGGCGAGTGGCTCTACCTGGGGTCAGGGGAAAGCCAGGCGACAGAACGCCTCGAAAAGAAGGACCAATAGGAAGAGACATGTGCCATCGGCCCAGCATGGGATTGATGCGGGTGGGCAAAAAAAAAAGAGAGGCATGTGGTTGGATCCTGGACTGTCGAGAAAGAGAAAGAGAGAAAGAGTGATGAAGGACCGGTATGATAGGAAGCTTGCGTGCATGAACCGAGGGGTTTGGGTAAAGGGTGATGGAAGAAGGCAAAGAAAAAGAAAAAGACAATATGCAAAGAGAAGAGGGCGTATGCGGAGTGTCGATGGGGGAGGGGGTGCGGATAAATCGGTACTGGAAAGAAAGAGGAAAGGGATGGGGGCAGATACTGTGTAGGTGGAGAAGAAAAGCTTGAGTGGGAAAAGAAAGCAAAAAAGGAAAACAGAACAGATAGAAGGTTGACAGAAAGGGAAGAAAAGAAGAATAAGAAATACGATGAGCGCTTGGGGACATATCCGACACAAAGGCTACGGGGTATTTCTCGTGTGTGTGTGTTTTTTTTTTTTTTTTAACAACATGTTGCGATATTATCCCCGACAGGGGTAGCCAGATGTTCTCAAGACTTACAAGGGGTCGAGAGAGATGAGAGGCAAAAACGTCAAGAAGCAGAAAGGAGCCAGCCAGAGGACGGTCTACCGATAACACAGACGTCACTTCAACGGTACGACATGCATCGATCGCCTGTTCTAACCCATCTTTGGCGGGGTTTGGTTTGGGGCCGAGGGGGAACCTAGGTCAAGAATTGCATGGAAAGGAGGCAAAAGGTGACAAAAACAAAAAATAAAGAAACGATGGGCATGGCAGATCGTTTTGCGACTTAAAAAGGAGAGGGTACAAGTCCAGAAAAAAGGAATTGACACAATCTTACCCTACCCTCTGCACGGCAGTCTAAAAGGGAGGGTCCTTCGCGGGAGGACGACAAAAGAGTTGATGTTATGCATGATGCAGGCATTGAGGCGGAGGATAGCAGAAAATCCTAAAAAATAATAGCAAGAGACAGGAAGACACGAAAAAGAAACCCCAAAATCAGCCAAGACTTTACAACTCAAAAAGTAATCGTGCATGAGACACTGTTCTGATCTTAGACACAAGCTCAGATACCGTGGATGGTGGAAGTCGACACCGGACCTGAGACACGAAAATATAAAGGTAGGAAATAATAAAACAAGACTGAGAGACTGAAAACAAATGTTTCGCTCAGACCATTCTTCTCGGTCCCGTCAACGTGGACCGGACCTCGATGGACTACCACAGCCAGACTGTACGGATGGCTTTTCAAAACCGAGAAACGAGACGAGGTCGTAGTGGGATCAAGAAGAAAAATGGAATACCACAAAAAATACCGGAAAGCCAAGCCCAGGGTACCAAAGATTCAAAAGTGGCGGGTGTGGCTGTCCGTAACGAGTGGACATCAGGGCACGAGCAGAGTGTACGTTCATGAAAACTACATGCATGTGCGCATCCTTGCATGGTATGCATACGCCTCTACTTCGTGTTAGTGCAGCAGCAGAACTGCTATGCAGAGACGACAGGGGCCTTCTGGATCTGAGTTTGGTCTTGGTTCGAAGGGAAGGAAAAAGACTGTAATACTTCCTAATGCAGCTGACGACAACGGAGCACTGACTGCTGTGCCTCCGCTCATCCCATCTACTCCAGCTCCAGCCCCTCAAACCAGGTGTAGTGTAAGTCTGGGTGTGCTAATCAAGAGCGACATCTCGCCCCCGAGTAGATGCCGATATTTTCTTTTAGAAGAAAACAAATGGAGTAGCTGCAGAATGGCTTAACAGAAAACCGACCGAGAACGAAACGAACCACGCGACCGACCAAGCTGGTGGCCGAACAAAAAAGCAAAAGAACCAACTGAACGACAGGAAACAAAACAGAAACAGCAACAGCAACAGCCACACAGGAACACCGCCTCACGGGGAAGGGTAAAGGGGCTAGAAAGGAAAACGAGATGTCATGTTGTAGGGGGTGGCACAGTGGAAACTACAAAACAAGAATACTAACAGCACAGGTAACATATTAGCAGTATGCGGCACAGAACTGTTTGTCCTTTTGGCGGGTTTCTCGGGCTCTTTTCGCTGCCAAAAGCTCATGTTACCTTCGTGGTTTCTTTTCGCCTTCTTCCATTTCTATTATGGTTGAAATTTCGCCAGGGCAAGACATAAACAGGGCAGTCGATCTCCGAGTTTATTTGTCTTGTTTCGTCTTACATCGCTTCCTTTCTTTTGAATTTGCAATCGAAGTCTTTACTCTTCTGTTTTTTTTTCGACTGCCAAAGTCGCCCTCGTTCCGTACCCATGGAAAACACATTTACGCTGGGCTGACAGGGTTGGATACGCGACAGCAAACCATGCCTGGGCCTAGGTAGTCATACAAATGACAAGGGATATAAAAGTCAAAGAGAAAGAAAAGGGTAACAAGAAAGACAAAAAAAGAGGGCTTGTGTATCGTGAGATGCCTCACCCCTGCTCGTTTCTCGCTTCCGTATGCCCCATACAGGGGAGGCAAGGCGAGCAGGCAGGAGCTAGAAAAGGAACGGAAGTAAAAGAAGCAAACAAGACGAGATAAAAGCCAAGGGTCAATCACATCAAAATCTGTTGTGTGCCCAGAACAGGGGAAGGACGGTTCGCAGGCTGCCAGGGTGCCCAGGGAACAGTCTTGGGGCTCCAACAGACCTAAAAAAGGTGCGCTTTCTCTCGATGGCGCCTCTTCCCTTTCGTCATGTTTCATGTGGAAAGAGATGCTCGGCGCGGTGGCTTTATTTTCTTTTACGACACATGTTTTCTTGGCTGTCTCCATCCTTTTTATTTTTCTTTTATTACGTATTTTTTTTTTTATCCACCTGCTTCCGCACCTGCCTCACATCCCTCCGGGCCTCCTTCTTCAACCTCTTTCCCTTTTTGTATGTAATTGTCAATAGCACTAGCCATATCTGGTTAAAGCGATCTCTTTCCTTTTAACTCAAAACACACGACAGCCATGACAGCGTGTGTGAGTACTATTGCATCTAGGCGGCATACCGGAGTTGGGATGGCGTTCCATATACTCTATACCTAAATGCATTCAGATACGGAGTGTGAGATAGAAAAGAAGAAAAAAAAAACTACACACACGCCTCTATATTATCAAGGAGAAAGTGGGAGGTCGACAAATGGTTGAACTGGAAGCGTAAAATAAAAGTTAAGAAAAAAGGCACGAGACGGAAAAAGAACGGGCGGATGCAGGTTGGCTCTAGGAACAGGAAGCCCGAAAAAGGTACAAAGACGAGAAAAATTGGATAAGAGACTTAGAAGATAAGAGAGGCAAAGCTGGGTAACGACGGCTGGACGCGTTTTGCGACGCGCTCCGCGTTCCCTTGCGCTCGATCCCGAGCCACGTCTCTTTTCATGCCTCGCCTTTTCAGGACTCACTTTTGACGTCGACCGTGGCCGTCGGCTGCCTGTCCCGTACGGCACGTTCTCGAGAAGGCCCGAGTCTGTTAGCTTGTGAGGTTCCACTTTGTATGCTTTTGCCTTCATATCGTCCTGTGCTATTTTTTTTCTCTCAGGTCATTCCTTCCCCATCACTCTTCCCATCACTTGTCATTCGTCTGTGCCTGGAAATGCCAGGCTGTTCTCCGCTGTCCCCCTCTTCTTCCCGCCCACCCATGCCCTGGCCGTGCCGCCAAAGCCACAATTATGCTTGTCTTCTGTGCCGCATCGTTCCTGGTGCTTTTTCATACACTTCTCCCCACCTTAGCGAGCGACATTCCGACAGTCCGTGGGGATGCAGGGGCATACGGCGCCACAGAAAGGCAAACAGATCAATTGCAGGGATGATAGGAGGTAGAATAACACAAAAAGGACTGTCACACGATACGAACAGGAAAAACAAAACGAAAAGCAGGAACAGAAAACGTACAGAACACAAAGACACAAACGAGGCGTAAAATAGTGTCCGGTGTGCTGGAACGTTCTGAACCCCTGTAGGTCGGGCAAAGTGAGGCCACCGCGAGTGATCAAAGCCTAGTTAAGGTAAAAAGTAGTAAAGAGGCAGCAAAAAAAGAGGAAAGAATTGATTCAATGAGTGATCAAACCGAAAGAAGTTGAAAGTGTATGCTGGCCAGGAATAGGACAGTGTCCTGCTAGGAACAGTCAAACCAAGAAGATCGCATTCTCGGTTGTGCTCTTTTGCCGGGCGCAGCCTTCCACTGTTCACTATCCCTAGGCTTTTACAGCGCATTCTAGTCCATATCGTGGACCTCTCATTCAAGGCTAGCTCATTTACATGCAACGTTGTCTTTGATGGCACTTTACAATTCAGACGACAGCCAGACTATCGTGATTGGTATTGAAAACTGTAGCTTCGTCCCTACTACGACGTACTCCATGTTTATTAAATATGTGCGGCGGCCAAATGCCATTTTCGGAAGAAACTATACGGTATTTAGCTGTAAATTGCTTCTCCTTGCCTATCTCACGTGGGAGCAATGTTTTGGCCTTTTTTAATTTACAAAAGATTTTCCTTGTTTCGTTCTGACTTGTCAGAGCACAGTCGTTTTCATCTGGGCACATTTTCACTGACACCTCTTACAAGGCCTTCTAGAACGTTTAGATTGGCATGGTACGGCAGTGGCTGTGTGCAGATTGCGCTTTGTCCTTCCATGATCTTGGGTGCAAACAGAACCAGAGGCGACATCAGTGAGCGGGTGGGAAAGAAGAGCAAAACCGTAAAAAGATAGGAACAAAAAAAAACCAAAAGAGAAATATATAGAACACAGAAGCACAGAGCACAAGAACTGAGACATTGTCAGGATAAATTCCCGAATGCGTACACACACATGCACACATACACGAAACATAATGAAAAGGGGACAGCGAAGCATGTCGAGCCGGACGTTGGCTTGCAGATGCTTCTCGCGGAAAGAAAGCAGAAAAGGCTACAGAAAGAAGAGAAAATAAGGGAACAAAAATGTGAGACAACAAAAGGGTGGGAGCACAAGAAAACCGACAAGGATGAACACGAGATATGCCACAGACATGTGGGGGGATGGAAATGCAAAGAGAAGAAAGGCAGAGCCGTACAAGCCGTCCAGGCTACACAAAACAACAGAGACAAGCGAGTCAAAAGGAAAGCCACTCCAGGACCTGAACCCAAAACACAAGAAAAGAACAACCAGAAGACCAAAAAAAAGAAACGGGAAACGCCCCCAAATTGACATGTCTCGCCCGGGTTTCTGGCTTTTCTGAATATCAAGATCCTGGCATGGTTTTGTCTCGCACTTCATGAAGTTACTGTCGCTGGACAGTGCGACCTCATAAGGCAATCTTAGGACTGGGTTGAAAAACGTGAGTTATTGATGTGACACAGAGTACATCCACAGCAAGCACCGATGAAGAGATTTAAAATCACGAGAGTAGGAGGGCACTTATCGGTATGTAGCCGTCGGAGAAAAAAATTACGGAGGGAAGATACTAATACACTGCGAAAGAAGTAAAGACAATAGACGATAAAGAGGTGAATCAACATGAGGGAGCACAAAACAGTTTCAGAGTGTATATTGACTCTGTTTCTGCTACTTTAATCTCTATTTTTGGCTTGTGTCTATCCGCTTCAATCTGCACACTGCTGTGTATTTTACGCTGCTGAAAGAGCCGCGTGTTGTATTCATCAAGACCGAGTTGACGACACACTTTATCTAACTCCACGAGAATCCATCTTTTTAGATTGATACACCTACAGCCCAAGCTCTCCAGACATGCCAGATGAATTTCGATCTCGACAAATTGTACCCATATATATAGAGATCGTACTGCCGTCTTGGCCACTAAGAAAGCCCAAGTCGCTTTCATGGGCTCTAAATCTTTGTAAATAGCATATTGTGTGTCAACCAGACATAACATAAATAGGGCAGGAAGTTACGCATTATCGAATGCAGCATGGCGTGCACCGACATGCAGGGCATGGCACGTGCTTCTTGCGGGAAAAAGGAGAGACGTAAATGCTGCCACTTGATGTATATGATCGGCTGGAGTTGCTGGTTCGTCTATGTCTTTGGTCTTGTAGGACTAATAAAGGTTTTTTCGTGTACATGTATCTACGGAGTCCATCGACGATGACGAGAGACATCGCCAGTATCAGACTTGCGACTGAAGATCGCGAAGAAGAGGAGTTAAATGGCAAGACCGTTCATAACGTAAAGGCCACATAAAATCTTACATGTCATTTTGAGATATCGTCATCTTGTTGCGCAAAAGAAAATGGCCAACCAACCGGAAGACATTTTTGCAGCAGCCGGAACTGATCAGGCAGTATATCCAAGGAAAGCTCGCTGTATCTCCATTCCTTGTCCTTCTTTCTGCTCTTTTTCGTCACATACCTTTCTCTTCACGCTGGCCTTCCAACAGCAACTGTCGCTAGCCGTCGCCTTTCCGTCTACGCTCGATGGTTCTCCTTGCTCTTCTGTCTCACTTCTTTCTGTTCTGTCGTCCACTCCTTGTGGCCCAACAACATTCCGTTTTCGTGTCTCGTTCCCTAACAAAATATCGTAGCATATACCGCGACCGGTCCACGACGTACAAATCACGCCGGGGCAAAAGGGACACAATGCGAGTCGTAGTGCTTTCTGTCGAGCGGGATGGCTGTTGTGTTGTAGAGATATTGATTGCGGGCGGACATACAGTGAACGTATGGTGATAAGCAAGTGAAGCAAAACAAGTCACTATTTGTAAGGGCTGGGCCGTTCCTTCCCTCTTCTCCTTCCGCAGCCTTGCAGGACCTACGTTCCTTGGACCTTCCTGTTCCAGCCCAACACAAACAATGTAGGATCGGGACACTTGATCAGGAAAGAGCGATTCCGCCCTAAGGCTCATTCCCTCAACAATAGCATGATCAAGGCTGCGGCCGGTCGTTCCTCCCCTCTTTCGCCGTGAATCTCAAACAAAAGCTTAATCCTGTTTTCCCCTCTTTTGATGATATTTCTCCCCCTTTCTTCTTTGTGATTATTATGAACATTTTTGGCCCCATTTTCTGTGACGCCTCCTTCGTTTCGACAGCCATCTGCACAATCATATCACGCGCCAAATACAGCACGGTACGGCGCCGTGATCCTCCCATCGAGACGGTCCTGCACCAAAAGCACGCAAAGACGAAAAAGCATAACGGCCGCCCCCAAAAACAACAAAAACAAAGATCAAGATCTCGATTGATCAACAGACCAAACATGACGTTTTACGACTGCTTTTGACATTTGTTTACACTATGTTCGTTTAGGCTGTTTTCCCCCTTTCAGCATCGACTAACAGACGCACCCCGGCTCCCCCACAAGGCTGCGCGCGCGACTGAACATGATCTGCGACGTTCAACGTCTGGTCTTCTGGTCAGGAAAAGGGAGCAGTCGGGCGTTGCGCGCATCCGAGGGACAAAAATGGGATTTCCTACCTAGGAACTTCGTACGTCTGCTTTTACTTGTCCCATTTTGATCTCTCGAGCCCGTTGTCCTATTTCCCCCCTCTTCTCTTCGCTTGACGCGTTTACTCACGATCACGGCTAATATCTCGCATTCTCCCGTTGCTCTCTCAGATATACCTATAGAGGACGATCTAGCAGTGACTCTGCGACTGTTGCTTTGGTGCCCAACCGTCAGCTGCCACCAACTGCGACGGTGGTGAGGCTATCTCTAAACAACACCAAGCCGTCTGTCCATACATTCCAACACACGCAGGCCTCCGGGCCTTTCTCAAGATTGAGAGACGCGGTACCTGACGCTGTTGGTCTCCTTCCTAGGCGGCTTGCTCTTACCAGCTTGTTTTCCCACTTCCCCGACGGTCTGTTGGCTCCCAGTTCTGCCAACCTGGGAATATACTGCGTCTAGCCCTGGACTATGGGACACATTTTGATTGACAGAGAGCGGAAATCAATAGCGAGGCCGAGTGTGCGCATCTGCCGCCAACGGGAGTATGTTGGATCGTGGGTGCTGCACTGCACGACATACACATATCCGCATCCAAAGATGACATTTGGAACGGCCGCCCGGCCCCTTTCATTTAATCGCAAAGGCTTGACTTCTTTCCATTTCGCTCAATCGTGGCGGTTCCCGTCCCTTTCCAGCCTGGGGAAACAAATGGTAGCGGGAGCTATGGATTGAGCACACCACAGGAGCGCAATAAAAAAAACACAATTCAAGCCGACTGACGTGTGGGAGGTACAGCAAAGACCTAACCCGCTTGATACCGAAGACATCAAATTGATCTATTTTGGGGCCCGTCCTCGCCGGTATTGTAAGCTATGAGCCTTTTACATTTCATATCCATATTTTTCAACGTTAAAGTCTGGGACAAAGCAACGACAGCTAACCATCGCGAGGTTTAGTATTTATTCTATAGGCAGCACAACACCGACAAAAGGCGTTGCTCGCAGTGGCACTTTCCTTTTTCCTGCCTTTCACGCCAACCTCCCCTGCCTCTTTTGACAAAATGGCATTTCTGCGCATTTTATCCTTGAGCCGACATATGATCGTTTGGCCCGTTGCGACTTCACCAGCCCTCATAGGACGCTACAGCCACTGCCGTTTCATATGCCAAAACCCAAGGGATATGACCGCACTCGGATGAAGCCTTTCGACGATAGTTGCTCACCTATGTGCCATTTCGTTTGAACCATTCTACCCACTCTCCGTATTTATTTCTTGGCCCTGTCCCAAAGGTCTAAGGCGGCCGATGTCGAAATGGCACCGACTGGCACGCCTCTTCTTCCGCTTTCTCCGGGCCAACCGATAGCAATATCGGGCCCGAACGGGCAGCCATACGAATTGCACCGGTTAAACTGCAAAAAGACTGCAAACAGCCACATCGTTTGCATTCGTCTCCACCCTGCGTCGCGCCGCGTCTTACGTCTCGCTGCACTTTGTTCTGATTTTTGCGGTCCCCGACTTCGTCAATATATAAATATATTGCAGCTTGATTAACGAACACACGATATGTCCGAGTCTGCCGCCTATATGTCGGTCTCTCTTATTTATTTGTACTGTTTTCTTGAGCTCTTTTATTACACTCGCTCTCTCTTCACGCTTTGCTTGTACCTTTCACTTCCTCTCACTCACACTTCCATTCCCACTCCTTCTCTCCCGTTCCCTGCACACACCACGGACATTCATCAGTTGACACCGCGCCCAATATCAGGCCGCCCAGCATGCATGATGAAAACGGAAAGTGGGAGGGGGCGTGCTGGCCCTGCCTGGCCCCCTTTTGTCAGGGACGCGCTCTCTAATGAGACATGAGATCCCATTCGCTGAGAAAAGGCGACTCATCACACACGATGAAGGTGTCTCTCGATATGACTGTCACTACCAGCCAAGACTTCCAAAAAAGACAGGAATAGAAGGGTGTGTGTACAGTGCGCGCCCTTCAAAGCAGCTTGTGAAGTCTTGCATGCACGTTCTCTCTGGATTGCATGGTGAGCGACGCGGCTTCTCTATCTTGTGTTCTTCTTTTTCTGGAACCGGCACCAGGAAAACAGTCACAGGGGCCACTTTTTTGCGCCCATACAAGGTTGAAAAAGGGTAGGAAAGCGCATCGGGGGCCAAGCTCCGTGTCGGACAGACGGCTTTTCATTCCCACGGACATCGACGCAAGGCAAGAAAACTACAGACAGGCAAAGTGCACGTTGCATTCGGCAAATCGACCTCACGATGAAGAACAGTTATACACTGTCATAGTTTCGATGTTGACTCTGACGCACCTGTGTCCTTCCACCTAGACGTGTCTATATGTGCGAACTCCAGACAAGAAAGGAAAGGATAGAATACAGCGGCAGCTTAACACCAAGGGCTCATGAGATAATTCAAGCGAATACGGCCAGATCGGACTGCAAATGCACCACCGCAGCTTCCCCCGTGTGGCAATGCTAAGCCACTCTCATCATAAAACGAATGCACTTCGAGACACAAGCATATAGCATATGCTTCCTCACCAATCCCCCCACGCAGTTCACCTTCAACTAACGGGGTTCAGATGTTCCAGATACCGTTTAGTGGACGTTCACCGTCCCGCCTAGCCCAATAGAAGTCTATGGTAGGCCACACCTTGAAACGCCGCATGCCTTAGCTGACCAGCGACGAACAACTTTTCGGATCAGACACTGGACACAAAGAAATAGCCAAGCCTTCAATAAAATCTGCACAATACTTATGGCACGACAAATAAAGCCTCAAGTTGATATATGTCGACATGTCGCAGTGTATTTCAGTACAAAAGGAGCATAGCGCACACGCTCCCCGCATTCTTATTATCCACAACTGCAAGCCATTGAAGTTCTCTGGTCCCGCATCCATCAAGCCTTGTCAGTCCCGTCTCTGGAGTGCATATGCTTATGTGCATCGCCATTTCCCACAGTCTGCCATCTGACAAGAAACCATGTTCACGTTGTTCCTTCAATGTCTGTCTTTCGAAACAATATCAGAAAGACCACAAATGCCTCAAGCAAGAGCCACGGCCAGATTTTGTCTCACGAGGACCGGCTTTTGTTCTTGATCGTGTGGCATAACACCATTGCACCGTCCTGATGCTTCATCTATACTACCTGGTCTTCTGTCTAGCTTACCCGTTTTCATCTTGACTTGGTTTATGTTCTGTTGATATAGACGAATTGGCAACCAGAATTACGCTTGCGAGGCCCAAAGACTGCACCGATTCTACCCCTTGCAAGACGAAAAACAGTTGGGAGGAGTCCACGTTTTGCTTGTGAGCTCTTCTTTAGCCAATGACCCCGTGTGAAGGGGGGCTCGTGCCTCTATACTTAGAAGCGCATATCCGGGACAGCAACGGAGCGAGCGGAAGCTCAGAGTGGCCGCCGCTCGCCTCAACCTGCAGGATTACGGCGACTTTGTTTCCCACGGCCGGATAAAAACCAAAAATAAGGATGCAGGAAGAAGACAAAAAAATGTCACTTCACGTGGAGAGGCCCAAAGAAGGATCCTGTCTGGGCTCGACTCCGAGAATGGCCCCGATCGCAGCTGGCGGCTGTGCCTGCCAACCTCCCTCTTTTCTGAAAAGTCAACCGGAGCCATCAAGAGAACGGGAAGCAGTTACATTCCCCCAGATTTGCGCTCCTCGTGGTGCTTTTTATGCAGGTACCTGGCAGGTTTCTCGTCAATCGTCTCTCGTTCGCCACTCATCTCCGAAAAGAGTCCGCATTGTTCAGGCACGCCTCGTCTCTGGTCTTTCTTGACTCTCGATGCACCTTAAAAACAGACACCCCATGCCCCTGTCCTGCGTGTTATAAAAAAAAAGAAAATAACAGATTGACCTGAACAAGTGGCTGGTACTATACTACTCACTCCGTTATGTTCCTGAACGGCCCCTCTCTCTTATAGCATCAACGGCCGCTATCTTGAGGCGATGAGAGAACAGTGGTACCAATAGGTATGTCTGACCGTTTTTCTTTTCTCTTTTCGCTCCCGTTTTGCTTTCACAATGTTCAAGACACAATATCGGGCTAGCAAGACGGGAAACGCAGGAACACGCCCCAAAAACAAGCAACGAGCAACAAGGCAATCGATCCAGAAAAGGAAATAGGCACTTGACGTGCCGTCCTATTGTCTTCTCTCTTCCGCCCGTTGAGCCGTTTCCATAATCAATAAGACCACTGCCCTGGAGAAACTGGAGAAAGTATATACGACTCGAGACGTGCACTCCTTATACTCCTGTTGCTGTTCTGCCGTCCTGATCCCAGCTAAATGTGCCACACCCTCACCTCTATCCAGCCTCCCCTAATATTTCGCCGACGCTTGACCTTGTTGCTATTTTTTGTCGTCGTCTTCTGTTCTACTGTTATTGATTTATTTCAAACGCCTCCTCTTGGAATCAGAACCAGAACCGACTAAGGAATGACGCATACGCGTGCATTCCCTCTTTACTTTTCTCCTTCTACTTTTTCCAATTACGCCCCTACTAAGCTTTTCTCTGGGTTCATGCTATTGCTGGACTTGGGCAACCACTACTACGTTTCAGGGGCAGGGTCGTGAGGACAGAGGCATGAGAAGATTGAAAGAAGTCGTGGGCTATAGGTGAGATTGATAGGCTGCTGAACGTTGTCGGGGAACTGTCGAGCCCCTGAAAGTCGTTTGGCTAGTGAAATATTTCGGTGTATGTGCTCCGAGGTCAACAACTACGAAAAGGGGTTGTTTTTTAAACATCAAATAATCAAAGGACGGCATAATACAAATACAGAAATTCTACACGCATGACTACATTCTGGCACAGTACTGGGGAAGTTGGATGAGCTTGAAAAGAAAAGCTTGGTAATTGTTATAAACTGACGATATCTAGACATATACATAACATAAAAACGGAAAACGCTGTCTGCCTCCCCATTTTATAAAGGAAAACCATTCCTCCCAACCATTTTATGATCCTGAAAGCTCCTGGAATGGCAAACAAGCAAGAATGAAAGCCATACATAACATAAAGACAGCAGTAACTGGAAACAGAACAAGAAAATACAAAACAGAAAAATTAAAGTGCCCTCTCAAGGTACACCGTAACATACGTGTGCAAAGAACTATGCTTTTCTTCTTTCACACTTCTAGAATAATAACACTCTTGTAAGCCCCTTTTACAGGAATGCCATCCAGAGGACATCGCACATGGCCAGATTGACGGGGTTTGTCGCTTTAGCTATCAGATCGATGACCGTCTGGTATGCGGGCAGGTTGCCGACGGGTGTCTGCGCCAAGCTAACGGCGCGCTTAGTGACCACGTCGACATTCGCTTGGACAGCGCGCCGGAGCTTATCCTCTGTCATTTGCTGCGCGTGGCGGTTGCTCGTGAACCAGTAGACTATCTCGTCACGGACAAACAGCGTCAGCGCGTACGCCAACTCCTGCTCGGGCTCTGCCAGACTTCGGGCAATGGCCATGATAGAGCAGCTAAAGATGCCCTCGACAGCCAGGGGGCCCATCAAAGCCTGCAGGTTGGGCGTGAGGCGGAAGGGCACGGGCTCGGGATTCTTAAAGTAGGGCTGGGCTGCAGGCATGAAGGGCATAACTTCTGCGCTCCAGACGTTGCCCGTGCCCCGGCCAATGTTGATCTTGTGTGGGTAGCGCTTGTCGGCGCACAAGATGAAGGTCATGAACGTCGTGGCCGCATACTGGTACGCGAAGCGACGACGGAAGAGGAAGTAGTCGCCAAAGTCGGGGAACGTGCGCTGGAAGTAGCTGATGAGCACTGTGTTGGGCACCATGCGTGCCTGGATTGCTTCGAGGACTTCGGACCGCGCGCTCATCGCCTGTTGATCGTTTTGCTTAGTGGCCTTGCTGTCAATCAGGACGGCGAGCTTCTCCATCGTGTGGATGGCTGCGTCGTCCTTGGAGAAGCCATTTTCACGACAGTGCTCTTCGTAGATGGTCTGCATCGACACATATGACGGGTCATCTTGTACCAGCCGGATGTGCTGTGCAACAGGGACGACCAGCGGCAGTGTGAACTGCAGGTCGCGCCGGCGGCTTTCCTTCTTGTGGCTGAGCCTCTGATTCAGCTGGCGGAACAATTGCAAAGCTCGCTCTTCACGGCGGCAGTTGCGGGCCGTTGGCTGCTGCACGGCGAAGGGGTGGATGCTGCCGTCGTGGCCACGGATGCGGATGCGACGGTGGGAAACACCCACAGTACGAATCAGCTCAACCTGCGGAATAAACCGGTCGATGCGGATAAAGTCCGAGTTCTTGTCCTTGAGCTGGAGATACTGGCCGGGGATCTCAATGTCGTCCATCTTGAGGTAGCGGAACTCGCACAGGTGCGGCGATAGCTGCTCGAGCGGCACCTTGTTAGAGCGGCGGTCCAGCTTGTCCTCAAACTTGTTACGCCACTGGCGCAAGTTCTGAATATATTCGTACATGGTAGGCCGAACAGCAACGAACTCGGCCTCGAACATGGGGCGTATGTGCGTGGGAAGCACCGTCTCGGCAAATCTCATAATATTCGACTCGGTGGCGGCGGGGAGTTTAACGTCTTTGCTATACGAGGTCGGCGAGCGGCTGATATACGACATCGCGTCGTTGAGTAGTGCAACGATAAGGCGGTATGCATCTTCGTCGGGCGGGCACTTGAGGTGCTTCTGGATCTGGTCGATGACCGTCTCCATGGACAGGGCCAGCAGGGGGAACGACGACTTGAGCACCACCAGGATCTCCTCCATATAGTCCCAAGGATGGCGCTTGCCGGCGTTGGCCTGGGCCTTGCTAGCGGCGGCAGCAGCAACGACAGCGGCGGCAGCGGCAGCGGGCGAACCGTCACCCACAACCTTACCTTGCTGAGCAAGACCGTTGGGCGCCGGGGTGGCCGATCCGGGGCGTGCAGGGGTGCCCGCAGCACCAGCAGCAGCCTGCGTGGCCGAGGCAGACGCGGGCGCAGGTGCCGGCGGGGGAACGGGTGTCGCAGCAGCACTATTGCTCTTGGCGGTGGTAGCGGTAGCGGAGGCAGCACCTTCGGTGCCCGCCTCGGTCTTGATGACGGGCGCAGGAGTGCCGGATGCTGATGCTGGTGTGGCTGCGTTGGCAGCAGCCGGGGCAGGCGTTGTGCCAGGCGGTGCGGGTGTGCCAGATGTGCTTGCTGGGGCAGCAGGAGTGGTAGCGGCAGCAGCTCCAGCAGCTGGTGCGGGTGTCCCTTCGGCGGCGCCATTGGCGGTGCCCGGCCGGGAAGCACCCTCGGTCTTGGCGGTGGTCGGCTGCGGGGTCGGCGTCTGCTTGTTCTGCTGTTGAGGCGACTGTGTGGCTGACTTGGGCACAGGTGTTCCGGAAGCAGCGGCCGCAGCAGTGGCAGCAGTGCCCGCGGCGGTCTTGGCCAGCGACGGCGAGGCACTGCCCTGCTTGGCGGCATTGAGGTTGGCCTGGGCGGCGGCGGCGGCTTGGGCAGCAGCGACTTGGACGGCCTTGGCTTCGCGTGCCTCCTGGTTCTTCTTGATCTGGAGCATGTCCTCACGGCTGGTGCGGAGCACAAAGTACAGCGCCTGCGGGTAGGTCTTGGCGATCTCGAGCAGGATCTCGTGCGTACGCGGCGCCTCCTTGTGGTTGAGGCCCGACAGCAGCTGCGGGATGAAGGTGATCCAGTACCAGGTGGCAATCTCCCCCTTGAAGTCATCGAAGCCTCCAGCAATGGTACCCTGCGCATCGTCGAGGCTGAGCAGCCATAGAATGCGCGAGATGAGCTTACGCACCTTGGCGTTTTTGTAGCTAGCCGAGGCCTGAAGGTAGCACGTCAGTGCCTGGCGGGCGACGGTGTAATTGGTCGGCTCGGCCTGGAAGATGCGGTCGTTGAAGAAGCCCCACTCGGCCCACGCCTTGGCCGTCGTTATGTCGTAGTGCAGGGCAGTGCCAAAGGCCACGTTGGCGTCGTCCTTTTGGCTGAGCTTCTCGAGGAACATGCCCTTGAGTGTGTAGAACTCGGCCTTTTGTGGTGCATTGAAGTAGTTAAGGTTCGTATTGTTGATCACATCAAGGCCGCTCGTCAGCTCGTCGGGGTTCTGGAAATGGCACTTAGCCTGCTCGCGCAGCTTCAGGAACGCCTCCTGGATCTCGATATTGGGCAGGGTGTAGATACGACCCAGCTGGTTAATACACACTTCCGACAGGTCGTGCTTACGAGCCACATGTGCAAAGCGGTTAATAATCCATGCCGTCTCGTGATAGCCACGGTATGCGAATGATGATCCACCCGCGGGCTGTCCGCCGTTGGCCTGCTGCGGCAGCAGGTTGAGGTAGGTGCTGTTGATGAGGTTGAAGATATGCTGGCGCCAGGTGACAAGGTCCTGCCAGGCAAGAATGTCGTCCCACATGTTGGGCAGCCGGTCGCGCCACGATCCGAGCAGCAACTTGAGCTCGGCTGACTTGGCATCCAGGTTTGCAAACACGGTGGTCGACAGGCTGTTGCAGATAATGCTGGCGTCGTGGATCTCGACCATGAGCTGGAACTGCTGCATCAGCGGGATGTGTGCGTTGGTCAAGCGACGGGGCAGCTGGTGCCACTTGCGAATCGACAGCTGGATGGCCTCGTCCGTCGACCGGTTGAAGTCTTGGATGGTGTCCTGCTTGTGGTGGAAGCGAAGCAGGCTCATGAACGACTGGAAGAACGTGCGGCGCGGTGTCGGGGCATCCATGACGCCCTTGATGAGGCCCTCGAGCTGGTCGCGGCTCGTCTGCTCTTGCCACATGTCAAAGTTACGCCATGCGCACTCGAGCAGCAGGTCCTGGAAGTTTTCGTGCTTGGCAAAGTCTTGCAGAATATCCCATTGCTGGAGCTTCTGCGCGCAAATCACCCAGTGGTCCTCCCAAAGCATGTACTCGGCCTGCGAGTAGGGGACAACGCTAGTCCGGGCCTTGACTTGCGCGGCCTCGTACATGCGTTGCGCCTTGTCCCACATGCCGTTCTGCTCGTAAGACAGGCCCGAGTTGGTCTCAAGGAAGCGGCAGCGCCGCCGCCACGTGCCATAAAACAGATCCTCCTCCTTGAGGTCCGCATACAGCTCCACAAGTGCGTCCAGGTTACTCTCGCGCACGCGCGCCGAGGCAACCTCTGGGTAAATAGCCGAGCGCTCGAGCTGCGTCAGCGCCACGTACCACACGTCAAAGATACGCGCGAGGTGCTTCATGACGTGCGGAGGAATCTTGCAGTCGGGCCATGCACGTGATGCGCCGGCCAACAGAGCCTGGATAACGTTCGGCCGCTTGTCCATCTGCCTATTGTGGTAGTCCTTGGTGAGCAGACCCACGAGGCCGCGCTCAAGCTCGGGCCGGTCCTCGCGCGTCGTCGCGCCCCAGAAGAGTGGGAACAGCACCACCCACAGGTCGTTAGCGGTGGTGTTGTCCGTGTGTTGCAGCTGCGTGAGCGGCTCAAGCAGGTCGCGCACCTTGACGTCAGCCAGGCCGGCCACGTGCTTGCGCACGCCCGCCATGAGTGTCTCGTACTTGTCGTCCATCATAAGCTCGGGCTCACGCGTGTCCTTGCCATAGATGCCATAGAGCTGCGACAAGGTCTGAATGCGGATGTCTTCGGGGTGCAGCTGGGCGGCCGCGTTCATCTCGACGGCACCCATTAGCAGGTGCGACGCCTGGGCCAGCCAGAAGGTGTCGGCGAGCATCTCCCAGTTCTGGTCTGTGATGACAAACATGAGGCGGTCGCTGCCGGTCTTGGCCAGGCTGCGGCTGAAGACGTTCAGGAAGCGGTTGCGCGTGTCGACGTCCTGGGCACGCGTACCGATGAGGAAGGCGTGCTCGAGGCGCACGGTGATCTCGGTGCGTGCAATCTTGGGGTCCTCGTAGATGCGGATGACGAGGTCGAGGAACTTTTGCAGCATCGTCAGGTCTGGCCGGTGTTCGAAGCCCAGCATCTTGTGCAGAACGGCCGTCTTCTCCTTGAGCGTGGGCCACGTGCCCTCCGACTTGAACACCCAGCCCTCGACCATGTCGAGGATCTTGGTGCACAGGCCAATGTGCTGCGACTTTTCGACCAGGTTGGCCAGCACACTAAGGAACGGCCGCCGGTTGTCGCCGAGTGTCTCAATGCGCTTGGCAGCGACGTCGATGGCCTTGATGATGAGACCCGTCTGGATCTCCAGGTTGTAGGGGGTCATCTCGGCTGCCGCCGCCGCTGGGTCTTGCTGCTGCTGCTGGACGCGGGCATGGTGTGGGTTGTTAGCAATGGTGGCCATGAACGCATAGTGGGCGAGATGCTCGCGGCCCAGCTTCGCCTGCAGCGCCTTAAGGATGGCAGGGATATGCGTGTCGATGGCCGTCGGGCGGCGCGCAGCAAGCGACCACAAAATGTTGATGCCGGCCATGTAGTTGTTGGCGCCGAGCGTCTCCGTGGCAATGTTGGACAGGAACGTGACAAATTCGGACGGCTGCTGGGTCTCTGACTCGCCCTCGGCGTCAGCATCCTCCATCTGAACGTCCTCGGGCACTGTCTCAAGCACACGCGCCACAATTGACTTGAGCTTGCGGCCGTCGTCGTGGTCGGTCGTCTCGGTATGCAGGCAGTCCTGGACTTCGGGGTTGTCCGACTTGAGACTGCGCTCCAGGATCTTCTGGATCACCTCAATGTTGGCCACAATCCACTCGTCCGTCTGGAAGTTGAGGATCACGCGCACGACTTGCAGCATGTTGATGATGTTGTTGATGAACTTATCCTCAGTCTCCTTCTCAGGCTGGTCGTTGGTGAGTGCCTGCGATGTCTTGTCGCTGGCGAGGACAACGTCGGTCACGCCGGACTGCAGCTCGACGTCGTTTATGCCCCAGTATCGTGGCTGCAGCAGGTTGTAGAGCAGGGCCATCGACCGCTTGCACATGTCGCTCCAGGGGTTCGGCGACTGCAGGGCCAGTGCGCTTGGGTCCTTGGGCTTCGATGACGGCAGCTCATAGCGCTCGTTCAGCTGGGCAATGAACTTGACCAAGAAACGCAACATCTTCTGGCGACCAATAGCCGGCACTTGGTACTCCTTGACAGGTGCAGCCACTTGGGTCTGGCCAGATGGCGAGCCGCCCGAGGACGGGTCAACAGGCTCGTCGCCTTCGAGGCGGCGCTTCCGTGACAGCGGGGATGCAGAGGTGGCACGGCCTGCCAAGGGCGAGGACAAGCCTGCACCGTTGGCGGCTGACGAGGTTGACGTGCCGTTTGCCTCTTCTATCGGCTTGCCTTCGACACGGCGGTACTCCCACTGCCAGATGAGCCACATGAGGTTCAGCGCGAGCCGCTTGCTCTCGCTAGAAGCATTCGAGGGACTGGCAACACGGGAAAGCGACAGGATGATGAGCATGGTGAACTTGTCGCGCGACTCGTAAAACAGGTCCGGGTGGCGCACGAGGAACTGGAAGATGCTGCTCGTCTGCTGAGCATTATGGCTCTCTTCGGCCAATATCCGGCGAGGAGCGGCAGCCCAGACGGCAGCGTTGCGGTCACCATTGGGCTTGAAGCGCTTGGGCAGAACGGGCGCAATAAGCTCGAGCGCCTGGCTGACGAGCGCACGGCCCTCGCTCTGGTTGGTCTTGAGCAGCGAGTAGTAGACTTGTGAGACAATCTTGACGGGCGTGTCGTAGTGCGCAATGAAGTAGCCGAGCACAACGTACGCAGCGTTCTTATTCATGGCGTCGTCGTTGCGGATGTACGTCCAGCCAAACTTGATAATATCCTTGCGCAGGTCCTGCAGGATGACGTGGTGGTACTTGACGAGCATCGCTGTCAGCTGCATCACCTCCATACGCGTGTAGTCGACGCCACCCACGGCGGCAGAGGCGGCGTCGTCCTGGCTGTCGACCATGTTGGCCTTCCAGATCTTGCTGCTGATGGACTCAATGATCTGCTTGTCGGCCAACAGCGGCGAACCCTTGTCCTTGTCCTTCTCGCCCAGACGGTCCCAGTGGCGCATAATGTCCATGGCGACAATGGGGTTGACCATGTTGTGCAGCAGGTACGACTTGGTCTTGTGGCTAGCCTTCTTGCCAGCGTAGACCTCGAGGCAGCGCAGCACCAGCGAGCGGCAAAAGTCAACCGACTCGTTGCAGACAATCTTGTTGTAGATGTGCGCGTGAAAAGCGGGCGTCGCACGCAGCTCCTCGGCCGTGACGCACTCGACCAGGCTGAGCAGCATGTCCGTGTCATCGACATGCATATCGAGGTACTTGGTCAGGATGGCCATGAGCTGCTCAGCAGCCTGGTTTGCGGCCAGGCGCAGCTCTGGCGGGTAGGCGTTGGCGCGCAGGCGCTCCTCGAGCGTCTTCGCCACCGACTTGAGCCACGTCAGGTTCTCCTTCTTCTCCATCCAGGAGACGGCCGTGCTCTGGCCGACAGACAGCGAGAACAGGATGTGCACAGTGTTGATGACGGCGACAAAGCGCGTGTCCTTTTGTTCCTCGACAATGGTGTTGCAGCTCTTGATCAGTTCTTCCACGTGTGCGTTACAGTAGTCGCGGATGGCCTGGCTCTCTGGATCCTGCAGAGCCTGTGCCAGGAACCGGCCGTAGCGCAACTCCTCGATGCGACTCGTGAGCATGTTGCAGCACTCGTCGGCGTAGCGGTTGAGGTACTTGTAGACGGGCGCACGCAGCGGGCTGTGGTGGGTGCGCCGCAGCTTCTCCTCGAGGTCGAGCACAGCGTCAATGATGCGCTCCTTGTACATGCGTGCAGCATCCGGCAACAACGGGAAGATACCAAAGACACCAACGATGGTGTTCATCAGCACGCTCTGCTCATACAACATAAATGACACCTGCTGGATCTCCGTGGGTGGCGCCAGCTTGCCGACATGATCGAGAAGGCGCGAACCGATTTCCACCTTGAAGTAGTTCGTTAACAAACGTAGGAGCAGGGCGAGGTTCTCGAGGTTGTTGGGGGTGAGGCGCTTCGCATCTTGCAGACTGGCGAGGACCGGGCGCAGACCCTGTTGCAGCAGGTCCTTAGGCAGCTTGCTAGTGTACATGAGGACACGCTTTAGCGCCTCGTTGGCAGCCTCGCTTGTCGGGTCTGACTCGGCGTAGAGGCGGTTGAAGAACATGGAGACAATCTTGGCGCGGGCAACGCTGGGCTTGTTGTCCTTGTTGCGCTGGTACTCGTCGAAGCCCATCGCCGTGCTAAGGATGCGGATGCAGGCCACGCGCAGCTCGACAATGTGGTTGTGCGTGCGGAACTCGGCCGACTTGCCAGCCAACGACGCGTCGCTCGCATCTGACAGAGCGAGTGCTTCGGTAAGCAGACGGTCAACGTTCTCGTCAATGGGAACAAAATCAGACTTGAGCGTCAGGAAGAAGGTCAGGGCGTCGATGAGGCCGATCTGGATAGCAAACGGCAGCGCGCGCAGTGGCTTCTGGAACAACGGCGACAGCAGACGCTCCTTGTGGGGCTCAATGATCTCCCACACCTGGGCGCCGATGTTCTTGGCAATCTGCTCAAGTGAGTTCTTGGCGGTGCTGCGGACGTGCTTGTTCATGTGCGACAGCTCCATAGCCAGCAGGTTGCAGGTCGTCGGGAGCAGGCGTGCGCGGGTACTCTTAGGAGCCGCTGGTGCCGATGTGGGAGCTGGGGTCGACGTTGCTGTCGCATCACCAGGCGGTTTGGCGGCGGCTGGCTGCGGTGTAGATGAGGGAGCTGGCGCAGGAGTCGACTGCGGCGTGGACTGGGGCGCCGGCGACGCCTGGGGCGGCTGAGGTGTCTGCGAGTTGCGCTTGCTGTCCTGCTGAGCCTGCGCGTGCGCATGGTCCTTGGTGGGGATCACGTCGTCCTTGGTGAGACCCTTGGTGACGCGGTCCAGGAGCACTTCGAGTGTCTTCTGAGCCAGACGCATCGTCGTGTCCGGCAGGTCTGGCGGCATGTCCTTGACGACAAAGAGCAGGGCCCGAATAAATTCCATCTGAACTGAGTCGACCCATGCCTCGCCGAGGTCAACTTCGGTGAGCAGGGTGTGGATGCCAAGGCAGGCACCCGTCTTGAGGAACCATTCTTCGACGTAGCAGCCGTGGGTGAAGGTGGATGACAAGTGGCCGAAGAACTCGAGAACGTGGACGTGGCTCTCGGAGCCGAAGATGGTAGCAGCCGTCTCGAACATGACGCGGATGGCGCGCTGGGCAGCCTCGCGGACCTCGGGCAGCATGGAGGCGAGCGAATCCAAGAGCGCATCGGCAAGGATGTGCGCATCAACGACAAGCGGGCCCTCACCCGTGGTGGCGTTGAACGTGGTGCTGGCCTTCTTGGCGTTGACGAGCGTGCGACCGACGTCGAGGACGACAAAGTGGCGGCAAATGTTCATTAGGAATGCATCAGCCTCGTCGCGCAGCTCAGGGATCGACTCGGCGTACATAAGTGCCTTCAGCAGACGAGTCAAACCCTCTTCCTGATCGCGCTTCTTGGCAACCGAGCGGTCGCGGTGGATCTCCTCAAAGGGGCCCAGGTCGACGTCAAACTTGCGCGCAATCAGATCCTGGGCCTGCAGACGGACAAGACGGGGTAGGTCCTCGGGCAGGTTCTTGTCATAGCCAATGCGGATCTTGATTTGTGCTTCAATCATCTGGAGAGCCTGCTTCTTGTAGTAGGCGTCAGACTGCTTGGGGATGGGACCCTTGACGGGCTTGCTGGGCACCTCCATAATCTTCTGGAGAGCAAGCTCAAGACCGAGGTCGGCGTTGAAAGCGCGGTCCTTCTTGGACCCAACAAGACGCACGTCGAAGCTCGGCACATCGTCAACGTACTGCGTGAAGGTCAGAGGCAGGTGGTCAGTCATGTGCTTCCGGTTGCGACCGCCGAGCTTGCCCAGGATACGCATGGCAGTGTGGGCGTGGAAGTGGCTGTAAGGGTGTGGACGCAGCTGGTCGTAAAGGGCGGGCATGAGCTCGTCCAGCACCGGTGCCATGAGCGGGTCGAGGTATTCCGCAGTTAGATTGTCCACACACAACTCCAGCGTGCGCAAACCCTGACCTATCATGTCGGATCCAGCGCGCAGAGCGGCGACGAGTGGGCGCATCAAAAAGTTGAGGTGCGGCAACAAGTTGCTCAGCCGAGCGGGAACTGTCAGACACAGCTCGACGTAGAGATCGCGCTCGACGGGCTTGCGGGCGGCCAACAGCAAGTTGTTGAGAACGTCCAGCAGCATCTCCAGGAGCGGCAGGATCTGCTTGTACAAGTGCTCGAACTTGCCACCTCCGATGCTACGGAAGAGCGATCGGAGCAAAAAGAAGTAGTTCATCGGCTCCTCAGCGTGGGTCGACAGCTCAACGGACTTGCTGATGATGTCGACGACATACGGCAACAGTATCTGCTCGTTCTGCGAAGCAAACAGTGTGACGGCCATAAAAGCCAACTTGAACATGCGCAGCAGAACAGACGCCTTCTTCACATCGGCCAGGCCAACCTCCTCAATGTGCTCCATGAGGAAGCGCAGCAGCATGCCGCAGAAGGTGGGAGATGTGACGTCGCTCGCCAAGAAGAACTGAGGGATGTGCAGCAGGGCTGGGTGCTCGAGCGTCATTTCGAAAAGATGCGGCACCTCGTGCCCAAAGATCTCGTTGAAGGTGGCCGGATCGATGACGTGGAAGACAGTAGCAAACATTTCAAGCAGGTCCTTTTCTTCCTTGCTGCTCGAGGCCATGTAAAAGTTTGCCATGTACTCGACGGTCGATGCGTAGTGAGCCTCAGTCGAGTTCTTGTCCTTGACGCCTTCGTAGTACCGGAAGACGCGGGCACCCTCGCGCAGCAGCTTGACGATGACCTGGACCTCCTCGGCGTTGAAACCGCTGGCGACCTCAGACCAGCCGGGTGGTGCAATGGCCGGGTCGATGGCGGGTGCCTGGGCGCAGGCGCGCAGTTGGAAGACGGTATTCCGGAGGCCGTGCATAAGGGTCTTGAACAGGAACTTGTTGTCCACCACCGGGTCGTGGCCCCGCTCGCGTGCATTAATCAGCTTGATGGGCATGGCAGCTGTAAAGATGTCGATCTCGTCCCAGGCGGGCGCAGTGGCGTCCATGTCGGCCAGATAGGTCTCGGAGAAGGCGGCGGTGCCAAGGGCCGTCGGTGATGAAGCGGCCTTGCGCTGCTGCTCGGCCTGCTGGTGCCGCACGTCGGCGGACAGCTTGACGGCGTTGTTGTACTGACGGTTCATGGAGGCAAACTTGTCGGCAATAGCGTTGAGAATGGTGACCAGCAGGTAGCGCGCCTCGACCTTGTCCTCCATCTTGGCGATACACTCAGCCATGTTGAGGAGCAGCTTAGCACTCATCGTCTGAAAGCTCGTGCCTGGGAAGTCGTCCAGCAAGTTGCGTGTGTAGATGGCGACGGTCTTGCGGATGATTGGTGGCTTGAGGTGGTCGCGGACGTGGTGGATGAGATCGGCCAGCATACTGTATGCAAGCGGACGCATAGTCTCGTGCACAGTCAGGCCGTCGCCCATGAGCGTGCGCTCGTCGAGGAACTGCTCGATGACGCTGACGAAGATCAACCGGTAATTAAAGTTAATAATGTGGCGGATGGCAACGATCAGCTCCTTCCGGGCCGCCGCTTTGTCGCGTGGGCAGTCGCGCAGTAGCCGGACGATTGTCGATGGAAGTGCTGGCAAGAAATCAGCCATAAGGTCGGCATGTTGGCGCAGGGCATAGGCCAAAAAGCTCATCATCTTGACTTTGAGGATAATGTAGTCGCCGTAGCTCGTCTTGTTGCGGATGAGCGGGCTCATGCCGAAGAAGTTGGCGCCGCGGGCATTCGCCTCGGCATGTGCGCGGTCCTGGGCCTTGGGGTGTGTGCTGAGGACGGCCTTGATGACGGGGATAAAGGGCTTAATGTTGTTGAGCGAGCGGTACATCTGGAATATGCTAACAACAATGATCGGGCACTCGGCGATGACCTTGAATGACTGCATGCCCTTGAGCAGCGGCCGGTCGACTTCATGCGAGGCTCCAGCAACAGGTGATCCCGGTGGGTGTGATGGTCCTGGTGTCGAGGGGGCTGCTGGATCGCTTGCTGCTGCTGCACCGCCGCTGGAGCCAGTTGTTGCTGCTGAGCCGTCAGACTGCTCACTGTCGAGCTGGCTCTTCACGATGAGCTCGGTCTGGTCAAACAGGTCCTTGACAAGACCCAGGAACGCCTGCGCCTTAGCGCCGCAGACCTTGTGCTGGTGACGCAGAATGTCGCAGACAGTCTTGATGCACAAGCAAGCATTGTCTTCGTTGTCGGTGCGGATGAGGCGGGAGAGCAGGTCGATGGTTTCTTCGGCATAGGGCTCGAACGGCTCGGGCGGCGAGGGGATGGAGGGGAACCGGTGGATGATTTCGAGCATGCAGTTGCGCAGTTTCTGCTCAGACGACGCACTCTGGAAGCTGGGAGGGCCATTAAGAATGCCGATAATGACGGGCATGACCTTTTTCAGAAACTGCGGGTAGACCGGCCCGTTTGTGTAATGATCGAGGTGGTCGCGCAACGTGACGGCGGCCTCGAGCTTGTCCTTGGCAGACAGGTCGACCGTCGCCAGCTGGCGGAGGATGTTGTCGATAACGCCTGCGGAAGCCATGTTGGCGGTCGGTAGGGTCGGCCGCAATGGCGACCGAAACGTCGACGTGGAGGGGCGTTCGGCAGGAGATGGGGCGTGGTGCGACTCGAGGCGGTCGTCAGAAGCCTATCTTGACCCCATGCGTAAAAATATAGAAACGAGGACCGTTGGTAGTCACTGGTCGGATCTATCGGATGGGCTTCGTTGGGCTGGAAAGCTGAAAAAAATGAGGCTGAAAAATGTGGTGATGGTAATGTCGCGGAGGAGGTAAAAGTTGACGCGACAAAAAAAGGGAGCCTCGAAAGCGAATGGTATGCGAAAGTCGTCGAAAAAAAATGGGTATATTGATTCGGAGGGTATCGTAGAAGAAGAGAGGCCAATCCGTGTGTCGGGCGGATGTCAATGATATGGCCGTAGGCTGGGTGAAAGGGAGTGGTGGGAGAGGTGGAAATCAAAAACAAAAGGAGGTCGAAAAGCGAGGAGGCTTTAGGAAGGAGCGAAAAGAAATGCAAAAGTGTAAGTTGCGACGCGATACCACGCTCTACAGGCTTTTTCGCCTTGCGCGAGTGGCTGCTAAGGACACAGTCATCAGGTACCCCATCACGTAGAATTGGGGGAATTTTAGCGGCTCTTGCGCATCCGCCTCGCGTCCTGTTCAGTGAGTGAACAGACACAGCGCGTAGTCAATAAGGCAATAGAAGATCCTTTAGAATGCAAGAAAAGTGCATTTATAGACTCTCACACTCTCCTGTTTTCATTTCAAAGGATTTTACTCTACAAAATATAATGTCGTGATTTGCCGCGCATTGCTTGATAATTGCTGTTGGCCATTGTTCAAAGACTGTGCCGTTATCCTAACTGATGCTGTTGGCTGTACCTGACTCCTGCCACTAGCCAGCCTCTTTTTCCAATGGAGAAAACACTACGCGAGGGAAAGAGCTCTGTTGGGAGGGAGCGAGAGAAGGAGAGAGAGGGAGGTGGGCGATGGTCCTGCCAAAACCTTTTGCGCTAGGCAACGGCAAAACAAAAGTCCGTACGGGATGGCAAAAACTGGGGTCCCTGAATTGGGCGAAAGATCCACAGGGGCTCGAGTGGCCAATCAGCGCGACAGGTACCGGCTGTCATCAACAAGTTGTCCCAAAACGGCAATTGTGCCTGTGTTACTGAGGTGTCGTTCGCACTTACTTGTGGTTGTGGATCGTCTTGTGAATCGTGATGCAAGACTGCAATGCAAGTGACGCAAAATATTCACTCAAGCTTTTCGGGTGCTTTATTTAAACAATCTTGATTTACTTTTATTTGTACAATACTTTGTCACGGGTTGATGCATGTTCATTTTACTAGGCGAGATTTGGTTTTTTTTTTTTTAAATTGTTTTTTTTTTTAATTGAAAACAAAAGGTTTCTGTTTTTTGTTGTTTGTTTTGTGCTATTGTTCTGCAACCCGGCCCAAATCGACGCTCAGCGTATTTTTCGATTTGGGATGTTTCGCCGGAGGAAGCGTTTGGTATCAAGAGGGTGTTGTAAAAGAGGGAAGAAAAAAGAATGTAGAAGAAGTGAAGAAAGACAGAAAAAAGAAAGAACAGGAAAAAGAAAAGAAAAAGACACAAAAAAGTTATGTACAAAAGAAGGAAGAGAAGTGAAGAAGGTGAAGAAGAAAAACCACGCAAAATGCTAAATGTTGTTACATGCTACCGTTGAGAGCCCAGAAAAAGACCAATGAAAATGAATCATACGAAAAAAAGTTTGTCTACCCACCTTGCCACCACTTGTTTTTTTTTTTGGCTTAAAGCACCACCGCTTAAGCACGGAAGCGCAGAGCGACGCGGCGGGACTTGCGGCCAGCAACAATGTTGATAGCGGCGCTCTGGCCACCCGTGCAGGTGGTGCCGGCAGCCAGGGGCTGGACAACGGACCAGACACCGCTGGCGCACTGCTGGTACGAGTCGCCCAGGCAGTTCCAAGTGCCGTCGGGAGAGCAAGCAGAGCCAGCAGTCTCGGCGGAGCCAGTGGAAGTGGACGAGGTCGTCGAAGAAGAGCCAGTGGCAGCAGGGGCAGCGGCGCTGCTGGTACCAGCAGCGCCAGCAGCAGCAACAGTGGTGGTCGAAGTGGCGCTGGTGGTCGTGGTAGAAGCACCAGACGGGGCAACGGCGACAGGAGTAGTCGTGGCAGCACCGCCGGCAGCAGCGGAAGTACCGACAGTGATAAAGACACCACCGGGGGTAGAAGTGAGAGCACCGCCAGCAGCGGCAGCCGAAGTAGTACCGGCCGCAGCAGCAGTAGTGCCCGAGCCAGATGAACCGGAGCCAGCAGAGGGAGCAGCGCCAGCAGCCTGGCAGCCGGTACCGGTAGGAGTAGAGAAGGCCGAGGTGGCGCCGTTCATGGAGACAACGTCACCGCCGGGGTTGGGGAAGAGCAGGTCAGTGCTGTCAACGGTGCCACAGCCGTTGCCGACGTTAGCAACAAACATGTCCGGGAGGCTGTCGAAGTTGGACTGGCTGCCCGAGGTGCCGGTGAGGGTGACGGGAGCGCAGTTCATGTACATCTCACGGTTGCCAATCTTGTTGAACCAGGTCCAGGCGAGAGTGACAGAGCCAGTAGGGATGTTGTCCGGGACAGTGAAGTTGTAAGTGTAAGGGTCGGCAGCGGAAGCGTCATCACCCATGTTGCCCGTCTGGCCTTGGGCAGGGCAGCCACCCTCGATGGAGCGGATGACCTTCCATGTGCTAGAAGCGGATGGGTTGGAGTCGTAGGTGATGGAGACCTGGCAAGAGCCACCGCCGTGAACAGCCTGGCCAGTGAACTTGAGCTCCTGTTCAGAACCGAGAGCATAAGAGTTGGATGCAGAGCCGGCAGAGAGAGAACCACCAGCGGTCAGCTGGCAGGGGAAGTTGGAA
This sequence comes from Ophiostoma sp. CBS 140.51, assembly GCA_029298735.1. Taxonomy (NCBI): domain Eukaryota; kingdom Fungi; phylum Ascomycota; class Sordariomycetes; order Ophiostomatales; family Ophiostomataceae; genus Ophiostoma; species Ophiostoma sp. CBS 140.51. The sequence goes on from JANSLP010000014.1 coordinate 88,324, forward strand.
CCATCAGCGTTGAGAGGAGCGTTGACGACAGCGGGCGAAGAGTAAGGCTGGGGTGTGTTCATGATCATGTGGCCATGGGCCAGGGCGACCAGAGTGGCGGCGAAGACGGAGCGAATGGCAGACATGATGAAGGAGTTGTTGATTTTGGTGATTTGGTAAAGTTTTTGTAGATCGTACCGGACGATTGCGAGAAGACTGGTGATGTTTTGTGAGTGTATGTGATTTTTGGCTTGTAGGAAGCTGTTGTTGCAGTTGTTGTTGCTGTAGTAGTGGATGAGGAGAGAAGACACGAAATGAAATTTGAACGGCGGAGATCCGCTGTATTTATGAAGAGTCTGGGTCAGCCAACTTGTGCATAAGAGGGTGCTCTGTTCACCAACAAGAATGTGTACAGAGAGGCATGTGATGTTCGTTTGTTGTGTTGTAAATCAACGAAGAACAAGATGCGCCACAGGGGGTGAACAGCGCAAAATTGGCTGGACCCTGGATAAAAGGAATGTACTCACAATGAACAGGTGAACAATGGACAATGAACAACGCGATTTGTTCTGAAGTGAGAGTTCGTCGAAAGGAACAAAGCTGGCAAATGCCAAAGTGTTTGCGGAGAGAGAAAGGTGGTGTGTAGTTGAAGAAAAGAGTCAGAGCTCAAAGGAAAGTGATGCACCAGGCGTAACGAAAAATGATAATTCAAAAAAATGAACTTTTGAAAAATGAAAATGTGAAGGAACCGGGCCTTAAGGAATGAATGCGTACGACACTGGGTCGGGAAGATGCAGGACAAAACAAACGGTGAAGATGAAGAAACAGAAACTGGATGAAGAGAGAAAGAAGAGAAAAGAGAAAAAAGGGAAAGGAGGAAAATCAATCTTGGCAAGAGGAGGTCGAGACGGTCTTATATCTCGATATCTCTCGCGAGAGGAAAGCGCAAAGAAAAGAGGGAAGGGGTTCAGGGAACAAGGCACAAGTCGCCATCTGGTGGTGGAGTGAGTGGGCACTGAGGTGCACAGACGGAGAGAAGCGGGCGTTTGGCCAGCGAGAGAGGGGGCCCTGGAACCCAGCCGGGGTACAGGCTGCAGACAAGGAGACCCGCTTTGCGACAAGGAAACGAAAGACAGAAATGACAAAAAAAGACTAGAATGCAATGCACAAGACATACCCAGCTTGCACAAAAATCACAGAAAAAGTGTGGCTATCTACCGAAGACAGGGAGACAGAGGCCAGGCCGATAGAGGCCACAAGAGACATCACAAGCAGCGGGCTTCAGTCTCATCAGGCGCCGTGGCTGGCAGGCTGGAAAAGGGGCATGGCCGACCGGGGAAGGGATGTCTGCAGGGAAGACAACAAAAGAACCTGTTGAGAACGAGGATTCAGGCAAGGAATTCCATCAAGGAAAGCAAAAAAAAGAAAAAAAATACAAACGAAAAAAGAAATAACAGCCAAGGAGAAAAGGAAACGAGAAACGACGGGCTGTTTCCTTCGGAGAATAGAGGATGATGACAGTGGAGAGGACAGGACAGGGACAAGAGTGAGGGAGCCCTGGAGCCCTGGGCAAACGATTGGGCATAGAGAGTAGAGGCACAGACAAAGTGAACGAGGGCCAGGCAAGAGTCAGCGAACGACGATGGGACGTTCTATGATTCCACGGCCCAGGAACGGGCAGGTGGATGGCTGTTGTGCTCTTTCCCATGTCGTTCTGTGCGTGTGCCTCCTTCCATGTTCTGTCGGTCAGCGCCGACTTACAGACCAAAGAGGAAAGAGCGAGAGATCCACAGGTGGGAGGCAAACACGGCAGGCCCTGGACAGTATTACGACGTATTCCCTGGGAATTTGGGAAGGAACGGGCACAGGAGACAGGCAGACAGGCCCTGGGCGGCACAGGTACGACGCACGCGCTGTAATACTGTTCAGGGGTGCACGACTGCGGCCAGTTATGCAGCGGCAAGGCCAAAAAAAAAAACGAAAAAGGCAACAGTGTTTTCTGGGTTCCTCTGAGGAACAAAAAAGGAGGATTTACAGGCTGTGATAGGCCGGTGGGCAGGCCTCCCTTTTGCAGTGGCGTGTTTCAAGCGACGGGCGAATAAGCGGGCAAATAGGGGTGGGAAGGGGGAGGCTCGGGGGCTCCTTCCAGGTTCGAGGTGAACTGTTGAGAGAGGGGAGGAGCCCCTGACTGGTGCGACCGCACCTTCCCTTGCGCACGGGGAGCGGCCGATCGACAGCTGGAAGCGGGTAAGATGTTTCTTTTCGTTTTCTTTGGCGGTTGGTTTATGTGCTTTTGTGTTTACGTTTATATCGGTTTTTCTTCTTCTTAGATCTCTTCCCTCCACATTTTATGTGTCTTTGTGTTTGTCGGCGAACCCTTTGTTTTGTCAAAGAGGGTGTGCTGTCTCTTGTCGCGTCTCCCTCCCATTCCGGCAGACTGGTGCAAGGTACGCGATACATTTCTGGTGCACGCAGCACCGGTTTGGAAGAAGAGTTGCATGAAAATAAATTAATACGACAAAGACTTGACATTTTTTTGTTTGCACAGTTCAGTATCAAAAACAAAGAAAATAGCAGCCTCACCGACACGTTGAGTCCACTGCACCAACCAGGTCAACTGTTTAGAGTTAAACTTTGTGTGCATCAAACATCGCAAAGGGAGATCCAAAAGAATAAGACACACAAAAAAGAACAGACACACGCCAAAAAAAAAAAAAAAAAAAAAAGAACAAAGAGTTACGTCGTCCATCCAACTGCATGGGCTGCCGCTTCGGCTCACCCAGTCGATCGACCGGCGGTGGCGGCCGGACGGTGAAGCGAGGGTTGGTTGGACAGGGAGAGAAGGAGCAGAACGCTAGAGAGGGGAAGAGAGGGAAGGAACCAACCAACCAGATGTTGTACCCTGGGGATGCTGCGGCCAAGGTGCCCCACATTCACCACAAAAAAGGCAAGAAAGACTGAGAGACAAGAAAAAAGGAGAGGCCCCCAATGCAGGGGTTGAGACGCAGGCACCCGCGCGCCGCCAGTTGCGCTAGTGAGCAGCGTCTCAGCGCATACCAGAGCGCCCCAGCGCATAACAGACCAGAATTTGCACGACAGAGCGCCACCTGTTGCCAGTCTTTAGCGGGCGAGCTGCAGCACTAACGCCAGGGGCACGCGCACCTGCCAGGCACTGGCTCTGCTTGGCTGCAGAGTCCAAGAAAGAGAGGGAAAGAGGAACTGGCGAACGGCGTTGTTCATGCATGCTCTTTCTTGGAAGGAGGCTGGCTGTTGTCCACCTTCTTCTTTCCTGTTTAGGTAATCCCCGTGTGGTCTGCCTCGCCTTCCTTTGTGTCCCCTGCTTTCCTGGTTCTTGGGTTGCAGTCTACGACGACGTACGATGTTCTCTCTTTTTCTTCCATCCCCAACTCATGCTTCTTCTTTGCAACACTTCAACAGACATGGCTGATGCTGTGCCATCCATTGGCCATTGCCGATCCGGACCCCGCCTGCCTTCTTTCTTCTCGATTTTCTTTTGTTGTCAGCTGGGCAGAGACGTCTTGCTTCAAGACAAGAAGCATGACTCTCAGGGCGTTTTTTTTCACTCTTGTATCGACCTCACTTCTGAACGAGTGTTTCTCCGTGCCCATCACCGGGGCTTGTCTTTGCTTGACAGGCATCCAGTCCTTTTCGGTCCTGTTTGGCCCTGTCAATCTTTTTGTGTACGCACAACTCCATCAACAAACCCTCGTCCTCGCCGAAGCTCGTCCCTCCCATCGTGGCAAAGCAAGGGTTGGAGATCACGCAAAGGGAAGACACACGTCGCCAAGAAGAGAAGGGAGTGACATGGGCTGTCTGTTGACTTTGACCTTTTCATGATGGTTTTTTAGAAAATATCTAGGGTGCTTCTTCGTGCTCTCTGTGCTTTGGAAAGCTTCGGGATGCGCTTCCTTGTGTACATCCCTTTGATCGAATATCAAGCAAAGGGATGTCTGGGGCATACGAAGAGAGAAAAGCTCCGCCGAAAAGGATCGCCAAGAGCGCCAAGGGAGAGTCGACAGGCCTCTCTGCGCAGCCAGTGTTTCGCCATTTTAGATTTTTTTGTGCTTTTGGGAGAGCATGTCTTTGACCGGAGTAGGTGGTGCCTGTCTTTGCTTCCCCGGTTTTTGGGCTTTCGTGAGCGTAAGGAATGTGTCGCATTCTTCTTACGATTCTAATATTGTTTTTACGTGGACTTTTCGCCTCCTTTTACGAACCCAGAACTTTGCGACCGGATTTGAACCCAGTATCTGGGTATTGTTTACCGCCGCATATACCTGGTTGAGGCCTCTTCTTTCGGCCTGCTTCTGGCCTTGACAGAAGGCCATGTTTGCAGCCTGCAGGAGGCCGTATATCATGCATTCTCTTTGAATATGCTTGTCTTCATCGATTGTTCTTTATGTCAAAGTCTCTCTGTTCTCCCTGTTCAACCCTCTATGCCATTGCCTTGCGTTTGCTCACTAAAAAAACGAGACAGAATTTCGGGCAAAATCCGACAAACGTCCCCAAAAGATCGTTCAAACTTTTGTCTGTTCTCCCTTTTCTTCTCACCGTTGGTCTCCTTGCTCGGGAGAAGGACGTGAAAAGTGGAGTTGACGAACAGACAATCGACGACAAGAAGTGAGACCTTGACTTCTGGTTGGCTACCCACACTTTCAACTCTTCCCACCCAAAAAGGGTAAGCTTTAGTGAGGATGCTGGGCTAAGGAGAGAAAACCAAAGAATAACACAGAAAAGGTCAGAACAAGAGACGACAAGAGGAACCAGGTTTGTGCTGCCGGGTAAAAAGGACTGGACGACAGCGATCGGCTGGTACGACAGGCGCTGGCAGAATGTGGCAGGCTGGATCCCAGAAAACTGAGAGGAGAGAGAGTCCAGGCTGTTTGTCTTGGCCGCGTTCTAAGGCTACGATTGGCTACGAGGCCCTTGCGCATGCACATTGTGAAACGACGAGGGTAAAAGGGACCGCAGACAAAGAACAAAAGAATGAAAAAAAAAGAGAAAGAAGAGACGACAGGCGGGCGAGATCCAGATGTTTCAGTGTTTTAACTTGTTTCTTGTTTCGTCCTCCTTTTTTTTGTGGACAAGCTCATGACTTTTTCTCGCATGACTGTCATCCCTTTGTTTCTTTTTGCAATCCTCCACTCCTATTCTCAGCTTCCTTCTTGTCTCTCCTTTTTTGTCGTCCGAACTCTGACAGGCCGTTAATGCTTGTCGGCGTCTGTATTTTTTGTTTCCTTTTTTTCTGTTTCGTCATCAGCCCGTGTTTCGTCGTTTCTCGTCTTCCATTCGCTGGTTTCTTTTTTCTTGTTCACATGTCTCTCGACACAGTATTCACAGTCTGTCCTAATTGTACGGAGTACACCATCGACTTGGGAAAATGGCAGTTCTAACTCATTGCTAAAAACAAAAAAGATATCTAAAAGGATCGCAGGAAACTACATGCCCAAACACCCGAACCATTTCTTCCAGCGAATATCGTCACCCCCCCAACTAATCCGTCGCTTCAACGACCTCGTCCACACCATCTGCAACATCTTTTATCTCTTCCATGCTGACCCCTGCCACCTCTTTCACCTCGAGCTCTTTGTCGCCATCGTTGGGCCTTCTTGTTCTTCCTTTTCTTCCTCTTTCATCTTTCCCTCATCATGTGCCTTGCGGTACGCTTCCACCTTCTTTTTGGACTCCGTCTAGTGCTTGTCGCGTATACCTTTGGTCTGCTCCGCCAGTGCGTCAGCAATCCATTTCCATAGCCGCGTGTCTGGGACCAAATTGGTATTCATCGACTGCATCACCACGAGCTTGTAGGCCACGGTCCTGCACAGGCCTCTGTGCTTTTCCTTCGCCTCACGTCCAACACTACTGGCCTCTTCATCCTTCTCCTTGTCGAGTCTGGCGAGCTCTGCTCTGGCATACGGCAACGCGTGGTGCTTGCGGAAAACGTCGAGCATCTTCACGTCGTAGTCGTAGTCCTTGTCGACATGATCATTGCAATCGGTCGCTTTGTCGATCAACTCTTTGGTATCTTTTGTCTCTTTGCTGTTGGTGCAGCCCGTGTTGTTGCGACTGTCGTCTACACTACTGTCAGGAGTGTTGGTGTCATCGGCTGTGTTGCAATCACCCGTCGTACTGCTATCGCTGGCGATGCTGTTGTCGCGGACGTCGCCAGCAGGGCTCTTGTGGCTCTTGGTGTCTTCAGCTCGACAGCCATCGGCAACGGCAATGAGGATGCCGGTCTTGTCAGCAATATCGGTGCCGGTCTCGTTGAATGTATCGTCCTCGATTTCGTCGTCCACACCATTGGCGTAGACAAGCTTGTACAGCTGTTGGAAGTCGGGGTATCCCTGGACATTTCGAGTGCCCATGGCGACCAGCCACCGGAAGTGATTCAACATCTCAGCCTTATTCCATTGAGCCGGCGAGAACTCATAGCCGCAGCTGTATGTAATCCGGCCGCCGTCGATGCCATCGTGCTCAATGTGCCCTTTTCGGAATTCGTCACGATATGCCGCCATCAATGACGGTTGCTCTTCGAGCATGTCAAAGGACATTGGTGATACCAGCAAGCCATCCAGTGGGCCAGTTGACGTTGCGCTCCAGTTGAGAATCCCTGTGATATGGAAACCATCATCAACAAGGATGTTTCCGAGGTGAACGTCCGGGTGTACAATGACGAAGCGGCTACGGGTGTCGTCGTCAATGGTGCCATCACAGTTGCTGTTGCTGCCCGCGTCCATTGCTATTTGAGGCTCGTCGGTTCCCTTGATCTCCACAATGCGAGAGACCATTTTCTCCAAAACGTGCGCCAAAATAAAAAGGTCCACACCCATTTTGTTGAGCTCAGTCTCCTCTCTCAGCTCGACAAATGCTTCGCGGTAGAGGCAGGCCCAGTGGTACTGCTCAGCGTTGCACACCGTATGGTCGACCTTTGGGACAAGAAGACATGGTTGAAGGGGATATCAGGGTTGGCTCTGTGCCCTTCTAGAGCCTGAACCTGTGCCACAAGGTATTCCTCTTCGTCGACAAAGGGTTCATTGGAAACACTCGTGATCTTTTCCCGCCCAGCCAAGAAAAACGGTGGTATAAGGCATTCGCCGATGCTTGAGTTTCCTGCGGCCTTTTCAGTGCCTTTGTCATTGACAAAAGACCCGATTTCATCAAACTGGTGTTCCACGAGGCTGGAAAGAATTGCTCCAAGCTGGAACATAAACTTCTCGCGATTCTTGGCTGCCACCTGTAAGCCGTCATTGGGGTCGTCGTTTTCTTGAATTTCGTCAGTCCACCTGTGCCAGTAAAGTTCGCGACCCGGAATCTTGTCCATGAGGATATAGGGAACACCCAGAGCGTTGTCGTCGGTGATACTGTAGCAATCAAAAGTTGTTGGATGACATATGCTATGCATGTATAGTCAATGGAACAGGTCCGCAGTCCAAAAGATAATGGTACTCACGAGAATGAGAAAACTTTTGGGACAGGAATAGTTGTGTTCTTTTGGAGGTACTTCATTGTGGTAACCTCACTAGCCAGCTGCTTTTCCCTCGTAGTCTCTGACAACTTGCTTCCGCTCCAGGGCACACGGAACACCCACTGGACTCCATCGGAGAATGTCAAAAATACCGCCCAGTTGAAACCGCCTTCTATTGGGATCTTGTCCTTGTCGGCGACACACGGCACTCCGTCTCGTAGCTCCGACGCCAGGGCCAAAAGGGCATCGAGGTCGAAGTACCCATAGCAGAAAATGCGGCTGTTTTTGTGAGACTTGCGTTTTGCCCTCATGGAGGCTCGGTGTGGGAAAATGACCCGAGTAGTAAGAAGGAGAAGTGGGGGAATTGCGTACTATGGAAAGGGAGCAAAGAAGAGTTTCAGTTTCTTGTACGACGTATAACGTATTTTGTGTGTTTAATTTTAAGCTCGACGAGATAGGACAGTAATACACTTACAATAGAAGTAAACGATGTAGAAAAGCCGGTTTCGACCTTGCTGTATATGTTAACCGAATTAAAGTCTCCTTCAAACTATAAAGTGAGAAAACAGTATTGCTAGTCGACAGATAAAAGAACAAGGTGATTGAGTTTGAGGCTTATGATTATGATACTTGAAGCTTGAGAAGGCCTCCAAGTTTGGATCGCAGTCGGAGTGTCGCTTGGCGATGTAGGAAGGCGTGCATTTGATGTCAAGAAAAGAGGGCTTTCGGCGACCCTTTTTATATCTGGATATTTGGCTGTCAATGACGATGTCCAGGAGAGTCACAGAAACTAAATGAGCAGTGTGTCGCCAATAATGTCATCTCAAGAATGGTGACAATGCAAATGAGATGCCCACAATGGGTAGGCCGAGTTGGATTTGAAAATGTTGAAAAGGTTGGTGGATGTACCCTCAACGAGAGCTCAACTGAGGACGGGTAGGTGGATGGTCTATATGTATATGTTGTCGAGTTGCGTCTAGGTTGCTCTCAAAAATTCTATTCAAAAAGTTGTAATAGCCGAATCTATTTGATGTGCAGTGTAGCACAGGGATATTTGTAAAGGAAAACGAGACATATAAAAACAGAAACAAAGGAAAGTGTCCATCCAAATTAGACGCAAAAATAAAAGACAGCAAATATTATCTAAAATAAACTCTCAAAAAAATCTAAATGATATCCAAAATATTATGTGAAAAAAGGGTAAGGAGATTGTGGGAAGATGTTGATAAAAGAAATCGTGCACAGCAACTTCTTACTCGTCCTCGGTCTTCTTCTTGTTCTTACCCCAGAACTTGAGACGACTCAGGCTCAGGCTGACCTTGCGCACGCGGAAGAGGTAGTAGGTGATGATGGCCACGGCAATGTTGAACAGGATGTAGGCCCAAATGAGGCCAAAGTCGCGCCAGCGCGTGTTGTAGTAGATGTTGCTCTGGGCGAGATACGTATCGGCCACGGAGATTTGGCAGTAGCGGCAGTCGCTGGTGTCGTCGGGGTTCTGCAGGGTACCAGGGGCAAAGTTGAGGTAGGGAGCCATGTACTGGCCACAGGTATAGCCCATGGGCGGGTTGAAGATGGACGTTTCGGCCTTGGAGCACTCAATAGGGCGGTCGTGCACGGCAGTGGAAACGACACCGGAGATCCAGTAGGTAAAGGGCGAGACGCGGTACATGAAAATCCAGAATCCGGGCAGGGCGACAGGGGTCTGCAGGACACCGCTGAAAATCAGACTGGTCATAACGAGCAGGGTAACGACACCACCGGCGGTCTGGGCATCGGGCAGGGCAGCAATGCACATGGTGGCAAAGGAGCTGGCGTAGAGCATGAGTTCGATGAGGAACAGCAGGACCAGGCCCTGGCGTTGCGACGCCTGGATGCCGACGACGGGGTAATAGAAGCAGGCGTAGGTGACGATACCGCACAGGATCTGCCAGGGGAACTCGACGACAATGTTGGCAATAATGAAGGCCTTCCACGAGTACATCTTGCCAGGCCGCTCGCGTACCTCGTACAGGGACCGCTGCGTCACAAAGAGTGGCATGATTTGCTGCACAAGCGACGAGAAGATGGTGAGGATCTGGAAGATGGAGAAGATGACGCTCTGGGTGCCGGCGAGGGTGCCCTTGGCCTGGAAGAAGGAGAAACCGATAAACAGACCAGCCAGGATACCGAGGGACAGCTTGGAGAAGATGTACGAGGGCATGCGCCAGTACTGCTGGAAGATGCGGTGGGTGACAGCCCACAGCTGGGCGCCGAACGGCATGGCGAACTCGCTGTCGCTGTCGGGCTCTTTATCGGCAGCACTGGCCTCGTTGCGCTTCTCGTTGTGGATGCGGTCGACCTCGTCCAAGACAGCCGTGTTCTCGTCGCTGGCCTTCCACGTGGAGTGCCAGTCCTGGCCGTCGCCGGCCACAGTCTTGTTGACAATCTCGAGCATGTATTCAGCCGGGTTCTCCGAGGGGCCACACTCGCGTGCGCCCTTGCCCTCAAAGTAGTCCAGGAGAGTACGCGAGTCGTGGCCGACGTCACCAAAGTAAACAGTCTTGCCGCCAGCTGCCAGGAACAGAAGGCGATCGAACTGCTCAAACAGGACAGCACTCGGCTGGTGAATGGTGCAGAGCACGGCCTGACCGGCGTCGGCAAGCTTGCGCAAGAAGTTGCAAATGGCCCACGAACTCTGGGAATCGAGACCGCTTGTTGGCTCGTCGAGGAACAACAAAAGCTTGGGCTTGGCCGCTAATTCGACACCAATGGTCAACAGTTTGCGCTGCTCGACGTTCAGACCTTCGCCAGGAACACCAACGACGGCGTCAGCGAAGTCCTCCATGTTGAGCATCTGGATAACCTCCTCGACAAACTCGTACTTTTCCTTCTTGCTGACCGTCTTGGGCTGGCGAAGCATGGCACTGAACCGCAGACTCTCGCGAACCGTGGCGGTCTCGAGATGCAGATCCTGCTGCTGAACGTAGCCGGTGTTGCGTTGGAAGTTGGTACCGCGGGGCTTTCCGTTGACAAGCATGTCACCCGTAATGACGCCCATCGTCGTGCGCTCAGCCAGAACGTCGAGCAGTGTGGTCTTACCAGCGCCACTGACTCCCATCAGAGCCGTCAAAGTACCAGGCTTGACCCAGCCAGAAACGTGGTCGAGCAGACGACGCCCCTTGCCCTTGACCTCAATGTCGTAAACAACATTCTTCCAGGTGAAAATGTCCTTTTGGGGCGGGATACCGTGCACCTCGCTCTTAGCACCGGGCTCGGGGGCCTGGGGCTTTTCGCCGGCATCGCCGACACGGATCGCGTTCTCCTCATCACCTGCAGCAGACGACGACGAGCCGGTAGTGCTCTTTGCGGCACCGTTGAGGTTCTTCTCGTTGTCCTCCTTACCGCCGCCGTAGCCGCGGGGAGCACCCTTGCGCAGATGGGCCGGAATGTGACCTTTTTGGTAGACCAGCATCTCACCTTCGCTCGAGGGAACGCTGTTGATCTCAGTGGCGACAAAGTAGATGCCCATGAAAAAGATGAGGAAACCGATCATGATGCCAAAGTTGCGCCAGACGTGCGAGTAGTAGTAGCCGTAGGAAGCAGCAATGTAAGCATCACCACTGACATAGTCCTGGCCAGCAACCGAGCCGACGACGCTGCAGATCCACGAGTCACCAATGGGCGGCGAGTACGCGGGAATGATGACGGAACACAGGAACTGACGGCCGTGAAACTCGTTGGCGACAAGTGCTTCAAAGGCGTAGTAGATTGGATTGATCCAGCGAATCCAAGCGAACCACGGGTGCATTGTCGGCACTGTGATGACGAAACCTGTATACATGACGAGACCAAGGACAACAATACCAGCCAGCGACATGGCCTGTGAGATCGTTTGCGTCATGGCAGCCATGGTGCGGAAGATGGCAGACATGGTGAACGTGGCGGTGTATGTGAAGAGGAAGTAGATGAAGAACTGAGCGGGCTCACGACGCAGACCAGCCATGAAGTAGAGCACAATATTGAAGCAGGTGGCGACCACAAACTTGACGGGAATATCAGCGACAACACCGGCAATGGCGTCGGCGGCTGGATGGTAGAAGGCGTAGGATGCATGCTTTTCGACAATGGGACGTTGGGCATACAGGCTGTTAATTTCCGTGAGAGTGACGAGAGCGTTGAGCAGGACGGCCATGAAGAGAGCCGAAGACTTGGGGAAGAAGCCGACAGTGGCGTCGGGTGTACCGTAGACAGTGGACCCGATAATCAGGGCGAGAATAATACAGGTGGCGGCAGTAGTGATGGTGGGCGCCTTGTCGTTCCAGATGCGTTGGTAGGCACGCTTGGTGGTGAGCTTGATCTGCATAGCGGGGCTGATGATGTAGGGCGACTTGGGGCGGACGTTCTTGGCCTGCTTCTGCTTCTTGTTCTCACGCATGGCCGAGACGGTCTCACCGTGGGGGTCGAGCGGGTGCGCCGCCTCATACTCGGCAATGTCGGCCTGCATAGCCTCGTACTCGGCCGACTTGAGCCAGCACGCCTCGAATTCCTCGGCCGAACGCGGCACCTTGTTTTCCATGCCCGGCTTGGCCTTGCGCTCGATGGGGTTGGTCACGGAGGTCAGGAAATCGCCCGTGGTCTGGCGCGTTGGGCAGAGGTAGCCGAGACCCTCAAAGTAGGCCTTGGCACCGTTCGCCGGGCCAAAGTAGATCTGGCGACCCTTGTAGAGCACTGTGGCCTTGTCGAACAACTCGTAGATGCTCTCACTGGCCTGGTAGATGGCGACAGCGTTGCAGGAGCGAGCCAAGTCACTGGCAATGCGGAGAGTCTGCACAAACTTGAGGGCCGTAGCCGAGTCAAGACCGCGTGTGCTGTTGTCCCAGCCCATGAACGGACTGCCGGCGACCATCATCTCAGCGATGCTGACACGCTTGCGCTCACCGCCAGACACACCGCGTACAAACTCGTTGCCAACCTTGGTGTTGTAGGTGTGGCTGAGACCGCAAACGGCCATGACGATCTGGGCGGCGTAGTTGGCAACCTGCTTGCGGGTCATGTTCTTGTTGATAAAGGACCACTTGTGCGAGGGCAAGCGGACCTGGGCAGCAAACTCGAGCGTCTGGCCGACGGTCAGCTCGGGGAAGTGCTTGTCGACTTCCTGGTTGTAGATGGTCTCGCCGCGGAACTCCTTCATCATCTTGTGCTGCGGGATGCCGCTGTAGTGGATGGTCGAGTCTGAGTCGACGTGCAGGCCGTGCATCTCGCCGCACATGGACTTGAGCAGCGTACTGCAGCCAGAGCCAGGGCGGCCCAGCACGACCAGCAGCTCGCCGCCATCGACGACACCGTTGAACTTGTGCAAGATCCGTTTGTTGGGTGCCCGCTTGCGCAGACCCAGGGCCTCGCCAATGCGCAGTGGCAGCTCCAGCGACGCCAGAATGGACGAGGCCACAGTCTGTTGCACCTGCAAGTCAGGTGCGCTGCCGGAAACTGTCAGGTTCTTGAAGACGATACCCGGCCGGACGTGGGTGTTGTCCATGCCCTCACCGCGCATGGCTCGGATGAACTTGCCGAGCCACTTGGCGATGTCGAAGTTGGCGCTCTCCGGGTTGAGCGAGTCGTCGCCTGCTGTGAAGGTCTGGTCAGCCTGGCCGTGCTCGCCCGTCACAGACATGGCCGTGGCTACACGGCGAATGGCATCACGGTCATTCTCCTGGATCATCGTGTTGGTGTGGGTGCGTGTCAGGCTTGTCCGGTTCGAAGACACGGACTCCGAGTCCAGAACATCGTCCTCCTGATCGATCTCGGCGGGTGCATGTTGAGGCTGAGGAGCATCGGCGCTCTGGGCCACGCCGTCTGGTGCACGGGGTAGGTTGTTGGCAATTTGTTGGCCTGGAGCCAATGGCTCGGCTCCGTTGATGTTGGAGGCCATTGTTGGTGATTTGTGCTAGCTGTGTGTTGTCGACTTACACAGACATGAGTGGCGATGTTAACACAAAAGGGGGAGATGTTGTGATTATAAGGGGAACAGAAAAAAAGAAAACAACAATCAGACAGGAAGAAGAAGAAAATAAAAAAGAAATGAGACGGCAAAATTAAACAATGAGGAACGTCGTGTTAGCCAGGACCCAGAAACTCACGGAGCCATCCCAGGGTCGAGAATGAGGCACCCGAAAGCTTGTAATAAAGGACCTCGAAAAATAAAATAAAAAAATAACACATAAAACCCCTAAGAGCCATAAAAATCAAAACAGCAGAGTAGCTGGGATCCCATTCAGCCCAAACGGGCAAACATCATGGCCGAGGCCCTACTGAGTACTCCGTAGAGGCTAGCAGAGTTCTCCATTGGAGGTGTGAGGTGTGTTGCACTAGGAGCAACCGGCGTGCCCTTACTCATGCCGAGCCTACTACCAATGCCTTGAACAGTAACAACCCGCCTACCCTGCTCCGTAGTTCCAGCAATGTCTCTAGGCTGTTTAGTTTCTTTTGGCACATCTTGCTCATCTCGTTCATTGTGCCTGTCGCTTTTGGGGTGGATTTGCGGTGGATTTGCAGCCCGGGTACATTCCGACAACGCGAGCCTCGCACTCTGAGCGAAGTGCCGGCCTGCTGCAGTTCTCCGTTTTGGGTAGTTTGGGGTACGCCAGAGGCCAGGACGTGCCACACAGCCTTAGAACACGGGCATGATCTTCTACCGTCTCCCCGAGTGCCTTGTTGGCCGGTCCGATCGGGCTTTTTTCGTGCTTTTTGTCGTGTTCTCTTGGGTTCGTTCTTTTTCGTCATTGTCGTTCGTGTTTCTCTTTCTTTTTTCCTCTCTTTCCGCCTGTCGTCATCATGGACTGCTTTGAAATTTGTCGAACTGCGGTATTGTCCGAGCTCTGCCACCTTGGCTTTTTTGGCCAGACTTGCCAAAAATCGACAAAGTTGGTAGCATGTGATTATCTGCCACGCCGTATCTGGTTGCATATTTCGATGTTTTTGTTGTTATTGGCTTTCGAGCACGCCTTTTCGTCTCCTTTTTGCTCTTCTAACTGTGTTCTCGTTCTTCGTAGGGCCGGCACCATCCATTCCACTGAGGCTGAAGCACACTAACGAAAAGGGCTGCAGACTGCCGCCAGGCCTTTTTTCGCCTGACCTTGGCGTCCATTGTCGATCCAGAGACACAACAACAGATCTATGGCTGCCAAGTGGGCCTGCGATGAGCCTGCGATGGACCCAAAATGGATCTTTGCGAGGTCCTCACTGAACTCACCAGTCCATGTCGAGTCAGGCCAGAACGGCCAAGCCAGCAGCCAAGCCAAGACTATTGGTCCAGTTGTGTCCTGAAGCACCAAAAGGGTGTTATGTTTTGCGAGACAATCTAGTAAGCCCAGTAAAGTAGTGTCTTGCATTCCCTCAGCTATGCCCCAGAGGCTAGTACCTCGATAGATCCTTTTCACGTTGTCGATAGTTTTCAATGCAACGCGTTCTATATCGTAGATGTTCTGGATATTGCGAGGCCTCTGAAAACTTTGCTGTTCGTCCTCTTTCTTGTTTCGAGGCGTTTTTCTCGTGATGCGTCTCGCAGAGATCGAGCGGATGCTGAATTTCAATAAGGAAGGACAGGAAGAGACAGAGTGGGAGAGAGGAAGAAAGGCTCCGTTTCCGTTTGTCGAAACCAGGGGACAACAGAGTTCTCGGACAAGATGGGACAAACGACAGTCTACCAAGCATACAAGTACGACAACGACCGAGGCAAACGTGTGGGTAGATGTCGAGATACAACGGTTCATTTGTTGCATATCGCAAAATATAGACACGGGACAACGCCGTGTTCCTGGAAAACCCGTCACACCCCTTTTGGCCCGATTGATATACACCGGGCCAGGGGTCTTTGTTGATGGCGTGCCTGATTTGAGTTTTTGGCCTGTTTCCAATGGTATGAATCACTCTGATTTGCCCAGAAAAAAAACATCGAGGCCACGTTGTCGGTGTCGGCATCTCGGGCAGCCAAGAGCGACAGAATGACGTGTGCTCGGGTGGCATCCAGCAACCAGGATCGCCATTGACCGCGGATACTTTTCAAGAGAGATAAGCTCCGCTATCAGATGAAGGCTGAAAGCGTCGATGCTTCACGGGACGAATCCGAGGCACTTGTTGTCAGTTCTCTACAAAGGATTTTGCAAGATTTCGAGATGGGTCGATCGTTATCGCGTTCGCGTTTTTTTCGTCCTTTTTCTCGGAAGCTGCATGCCCCACTGCCACAGAGAAAATTGAATGCGCGTCATCCCAATTGAGTCTAGTCGTACGGGATAGTTCCGACTAACACTGAGCTTCGCGCACTCAAAATGCAGCGTCGGAACGGCTCCGGGCTGCGTCACCTTGCATTTTCCACGTTCACTCTTCTTCCAAGAGAAAACGAAGGCTTCTGGTGTCGCATTTTCGCGGAAAGTTTCTCCTTGCAACACGAGATCTCGGCTCTTGGGCGGGTCTCTGTTTTTTCAGTTTGATTTCGATTGCCGTCGCTTAGATCTTTGTTTTGTGATTGCCCACCGTTATCTTGCCGCCCTCGTAAGGCACCCAGTACTCCAAGGAGTAATTACTTAAGTACTTCAATGTCCTCTCTGACTCCGTCGGTGCAATTAGTTTCTTGGCCTGCACAGTAAAGTATCCGTTCTCGGGTACTTCCCCTAGACTGCCGCCATGCGAGTTTAAAGGACCGTTTGGTGACCCCGCCCGGGCTACCCGGTCGGTCGTCAAACGAACCAATCCCCAATTCTCAGGCGCGGATCATTCATGTCTCTAGTGCCGGTGTCCTTCTTTGGTCCGCCTGTCCGCCGAATGTCCGTCAGTTAACGTCACCCCTGCGGATGTTCGGTCGCCCATACATTTGGCAGCCTTGCGCTTTTCCGAGGCGCAGAGCCTAAATGATCAACTGTACGCAGTAACGCCGTAGGTCGAGTGTTTGACGCTTGGTGTTTGATGTTTAATAAATTTGCCGTTATATTTGTGCTTGAATTGAATATACACGCAGTGGCAGGCGGTAAGGCCCTGGATAGCTAGCTTAGAATGCATCGAGGCGTCGGCCAGTTCAGAAGCTGTGTTCTCAGGGTATCAAGTTGGAAAAGTCGATGTTCTGGTCCCAGGCGAACAGCGGACCCATGGCGTATGTGTCTTCGAGCAGGCTAGGCGCGTTGAGGTCGGCCATCTGAGCCAGGAAGTCGAATTGTCCGGGCTGCATGTTGCTTCCGCCTGCGGCAGCCATACCATCGCCGTCTGTGCCTGAGAGCAGCTGCGATGCAAGACCACTGTTTCCGAAACTGGTGTTGTCACCGCCTCCCTCTCCTCCTTCCCGTCCTCCAATACCGCTATCGTTGCCAAAGCCACTGCCACCAGCACCACTGGCTGCCTGACTGTCGTTCTCGCCAGCAGCCTGCTTGAGGAGAGCGTGCTCGTTGACCTTAAGCAGAAGGTCAAGTGACTTGCGTGCTGAGGCGCTGAAAAGAGCCTGGTCCTGCAGAATTGACTGACACTTGTCCCAGAGAGAGGCAATCTCGTCACGGTCAAGCGATTGCCATAGGTCAGGACATGACCGGGCCACGATGAGAACAAGACCAGCAGCACATGCGTCTATATTGGTTAGTGAAAATAATGACATAGTCGATAAAAGGAAGGGCGCCCTACATAGTCCGTTCCACCACCAGATGTCAGTGGTCTCGGTTCGGTAGACGCTGTGCACCAATTCGATAAGGCGCCTGGCCGCCTCAATGCAAGATCGCCCACATTCAATGGCAAAGGAATAACGAAGACCGTCACGCGTCAATAACGATTGACCAGGTGACTTTGCACCACTAGCGGTGGCCGGGTTTGCGTCTGGATTGGCAAGCTGGGAGAGAATAGGCCGGTAGAGGATTAGCTGTAGGTAGATAAACCGGGCATGGAGGACATTCTGGCTGATGCCCATGATAAGACGGTCCTCGTCGGACACAGCGCCCGGAATCTCGGCATGCGTCGTCCACGAGAGGAAGGGTGTGACAGACCGCTCAAATTGGTCGAGCTGGTCCTGGATCTCAACGACGGTATCGAGATTGTGGTGGGTCTGGAGGGCATTGTTGCATGCGTTGCTGGTGCTGGTGCTGGTGCTGGTATTAGTACTACTATTGGTGGCGTCCCGCGTCAACCAAGGTTTGTAGATGCGTTGCAAGATGTCCTCGAGAATGACACTGAGCTTGACGCCTTCGTAGTAGAAAGCCAGTCGCAGTGACTCGGGGTTGGAAGAATCCGGGGCCTTGTTCAACATCTCCGGTGCGATGGACAAGCTAGATGTCATTGGCGGCCGACCAAAGGTCATGCTCACGAGACTGAAAACGTTAGAAGAGAAACAATCCACAATACGTGCGGTGAAGAGTACTTACACATCCATCACAACACAACCGTGCCATGTTCGCTGGCGCATCAGCCGCATACGTTCGCCACGTAGCCGCCGGCTCGGACTTGCCTCCTCGGTGTGCAAGCCGATACCTTGTGCCACACGACACGCCATGCCAACAGCAATCCAGCAGCGGTTGGGATAGGGTGTGCCCTGCAACACGAGCGAGATGACAAGCATAGCTTGGACAACGCCGAGGTTATTATAGTTGATCAGCTCAAGGCCGACAAAGGTCTTGGAGCGGTTGCCAAAGACGTCGATGGCAGCGGCACGCTCGACGGGCGGCAAGTCCGAGAAGCAGCAGCCGAGGGCAAAGATGGCATTGAGGGCACAGTGAAAGATGATGCTGTCGGCGCCGGCCTCGCTGCTTCCTAGGCCGAGGCCCTCAAACTTCTGTTGCTGTGTGGCTGTACGAGCACGTGTCTCGGCATCATCCACCTGCCATAGTCTCTGGTAGGCATGCTCAAAGGCCTCGCGGTCGAAGAAGGGATACTGGTAGAAGATGCGGCTGAAGAAGCGCTGTATCAAGTGATCGCCAAGTGCACGCGGAGGTAACGCAAAGCGGTCAATGTCGGTGAATCGGAGGGTTGGAGGTGCAAATATTGGCGGCGGCTGCAGTGGAGGCGGAATCGGACGGAGTGGTGACGGTGCTGTTGTACTCCGGCTGGCAAAGAAGCTGGACCTTGACGTAGTGGCCGCTGTGGTATTGCTGGCTGTGCTCGCACTTGCACCACTCCATGCCTGTCTCTGGGGCAGGGCACTGGCCGCTTCTTTGAGAAACGAAGCAGCAGAAGACCGGCCGTAAAAGGAGTCGATGGCACCCTCGCCCTCCAAGTCTTCTTCGGACAGCACGGTACCCATGGCCGTGACACCAGTCGCGTCCTCGGGGTCCATGGGCTCTGGAGACGTGATATCAGAAGTTCCCGACTTGCCCGTTGCCGGCATATTGGGTGGAGTTGCCGACGGCTGCTCGTCCGGAACCCCGCCGCGCCGGCCACCAGCCAACATGGCAGGGCTGGCCGACGCTGAAGCCGGGGCCGAAAGCGGCGGCTGGAGTCGACTGCTGGGCAGCAGGCTCACCCTTCCTGTCGAATCGACCTCAATCCCATACAAAGAACAGGCATGTTCCAGATGGCGGATGCGCTCGTGCAGGGCCTTAGTGTAGCTGTTTTGGTTAGAAGCTACTCAAAAGAGACACTCAAAGACTGCGTGTCGGAAAACGTCCGAAGGTACAAAACTCACTCTTCGCTGCTAGCAGTCCGTGCATTGCCAATTGTATAGACACATTGCTCTAGGCCGAGAGAGCGGCGCTCGCAGGAGGAGCAGATTGGCTTGCGGCCGTCGCAACGCGACTTGCGCTCGCGACATGGCTCGCAAGCCAGCACGATCTTTCGGCGTCGCTGACGTTCACGCGTGTCTGAGGCCATTGTGGGTGGGGTGGATAGCCTCCAAAGGGGGTCAAAAGGGCAGAAGGATAGACGCAAAAATGATGCAATAAACAACCCCTGGAAACACTTTTGATGTTTATCTATTCTTTTCGCAATTTACAGGAAAGAGAGAAGGGGAGACGTCGTTCGATCTTTCCTTGTGAAGGCAGCTGAATTTCCTCATGATGTCACCACGTGTCGGGTCACGTGAATCACTTTGATGTCAGCCACCGCATCTGTGGCGACTACAACATATTCGATATTCCGTATTTCATCTTCAAGAACAACGAATATCCTCCTTTCGTGAGTATTTCTATTCATGTATCTATGCGTCAATCAAAGAAGACAAACGCTGTGTCCACGCCTGCCGAAAACCACCGCATCAACTTCATGCACCCTCCAAATGATATGATCGGTTCCAACGCTATGATATCCTCTCCTCGGGTGTGCTCGCCAATGCATGCTTGGATTCTTTCCTATCGTCATTTCAAATTATAACTTAACCTCGTAGACAGGATCTTGCTGTCTATGCCGCCACGGT
Organism: Ophiostoma sp. CBS 140.51; assembly: GCA_029298735.1. Lineage (NCBI taxonomy): Eukaryota > Fungi > Ascomycota > Sordariomycetes > Ophiostomatales > Ophiostomataceae > Ophiostoma > Ophiostoma sp. CBS 140.51. The sequence goes on from JANSLP010000014.1 coordinate 108,138, forward strand.
AGCGGGGTCGTTGGGGTCACAGCCTATCGATGTTCAGCAAACAGCCGGAATGCGGCCGGCAAACGAAACGGGGTCGGCGAGGCATCGTCGGTTTCCATTTGTAAAGTCCGGCCAAGTTTATTTTGAGTCCTCCGTAATTTACTTCCCGGACTCACCCTCAAAGGTATAGTCGGCCCGCGCCCATTTGTGCATCTTCTCGCGGCAGAACTCGTCAAAGTCCCACTCGCGGCGCTCGAGGTCGTCGGGGTATTTGAAGACATAGACCTGTGCCTTGACCGTCTTCTTTTCGGTTTTTTCTGCGCTCTCAGTCTTCTCACCATCGGCGCCCTCAGCCTCATCAAGCACAGCATCGACAGTTCGGCGCTCATACTCGGAGCCCTCAAAGATGTCAAGGTGGTGCTGGTTGGCCGGGGTGACGCCGCCAATGAGAATGCCGCGCACAGAGGCGCCCTCAGTTTCGTCCGGCACGATGCCTGGGTACTCCTGGTTCTTCACGCGATGGCGCGTGTATCCCGGCAAAACGGCGTTGCGAAAATCGTACTCACGGACGAGAGCAGGTGGGGGCCGACTGAGGCGGAAGCAGACGGTAAAGAAGACCTCGGGGGCCATCTGGAGGTGGTCAGATAACCGTCAGATCGGTCATGACGTCAGGTGACAACTTACAAGAGTTCCTTTAAGATGTCAATACGTGCAGATCAAAGTGAAGATGAAGATCACTCACCGTAGACAAATGCATAGGATGTGCCATCAGCGACATCGGAGGCCACCGCGGCCTTATCCGCGTCGGTGGTTGCCATAATTGAGTGTGTTTGCGATAAGGAAGTCACGACGTGGCGGGTGGAATGTTCGCGATGCTGAAGGGTTAAAATGAAAGGCTGAAAACTGTCGACGTGTCAGGATAAGGCAAACAAATGAGTAACTGAGGGAATGAGCGTATCGGGAAGGTGCAAACGAGAGGGATGTGAGGTTGGAAGGAAGGAGCTAGAGAGCCATGTGCGGTTGCATGCTCCAGCGGCGATAAGGTGTGCCGGTCAGGTACAGCCATTGGAACCCGCCAAAAGCGCCCAGAACCCACCCAAATCCACCCCCACATTGAAAATGCGTTCAAGCTTTCAGTCGACGACACCAAACACCATCCAGGGATAGACACTCACTTTCGGTCCACCTGAAACTGTTCATATCTTGCGCTCTTGGCACCTGCCTGCTGACAACCCCAAACCCGGCGCAATGGCGCCCTCAGAAGACCTCGCCGACGAGGTGGAGGCCATCAACTCGATTTATGGCGATGGCACTCTTGTTCTCGTTGATGGCGACCACAGCAGCAGCAGCGGAGCGGACAGGGGAGCGGACAGCGGTACGCTAGCTAACCTTGCCATCCCCAAGTCGGCGGAGGATGTGGCTGGTGCTGACGGTGACGATGACGGCGGTGATGGCACGGCGGCAGCTTCGACGGCGCATCGTATGAGTTTGCGCCTCTGGTTCCCGCCTGCGTATCCTGCATGTCCCGAGCCACCAGCTGTTTTGAGTGTGCAGAGCGTTGGCGACACAGCTGGCCACCGGAGGCCCGGTGCGGCAGCACATGATGCCGAGCAGTTTGGCGCCGCTTTGGCCGCGACGTTCCAAGAAGGCCAGGTTTGCCTATTCGATGCCGTCGAGGAGTTCCTCCGGCAGAAAGGAGAGGAGGAAGAGGAGGCTATTCACAAAGACGCTGCTGAAGAGCAGGCTCCATCACCAGAACCGTCATCAACACAAGAACTGGCTGAGCCTCCACCATGGATTACAGCCGAGCCTGTTGTTGAGCTAAAATCAACGTTTCTCGCACGGTGTGCGGCTGTATCATCACCAGTGCAGGCAGCGGCATACATTCAGCACCTCAAAGACACAGACCGCAAAGTACGAACGGCAACACATAATATGACGGCATGGCGGATACGAGATAGCGACACGGGCGTGACCTACCAGGACTGCGACGACGACGGCGAAACGGCGGCCGGTGGACGATTGCTACACTTGATGCAGCTAATGGACTTGTGGAACGTTGTGGTCGTGGTCACGCGTTGGTACGGAGGGCACAAGCTGGGTCCGCGGCGCTTCGCGCTGATCAACCAGGCGGCGCGCGATGCGTTTGTGCAGGCAGGCCTCGTGGCCGTGACCGAGCCAGCAAAGAAGAAAAAATGATCGTTCGGAGGAGTGTTGCGATGCTGGATCATCGCATGGTCTGTTCTTTATCGACGTTCCCCAGCGTTCACCATCGTTCAACAACGCTTACCAACATCTGTCTATTTTTGGTACATGGGGCATCTTTGAGCATCTGAATTGGCGTACAAAATTTGGATATCATTTATTTTATTTTATTTTATTTTATTTCTTTCTCTTTCTCTTTCTCTTCGTCTTTGTTTAATTTCACTAACTCTCTATCTATCTGTTCATCCTCGTCCCATCGAACGCCCGAGCCGGCAATCTGCTTCTTGTGCAACGCTCGACGGCCTGGCCAAAGCACGTCGTATGCCGTACGCGGTACCAATCAGATCGAGGGTAATCCCCGGTTCCACGTAGTCGTCGCCCATTTCTCTTTCTATTCTTTCTTTTTGTGGACTTTCTCCTCCCCAGACCACTCTGTCTGCCGGCTCAGCACTGCCCTTGTGTGCTTCACGTGCATGTCTCTCTCTTCTTGTGTGACGCCGTTGATTGTTTCTCTTCTCATCCGTCTCCTCCCCCATCTTTTATTTCTTTGGATCAGCTTCTGGAAGTACCACCATTCCCACGGTCCTACGGTCGCAGGACCTGCTGCGTCTCTCTTCCGCTGTGACCCTTCCCTGTATACCACCAGAAACCTGTGTGGAACGAACACATCACTCCTCCCACACCTTACACCGCACGCTCTTCCCCGTGCCTTGCGTCCATCGAAGAAGGAGTTCTATAGAGAACGATTGAAAACTCACCAATCGCAGCAGACCATATCGCCGTCTATACCGTGCATCTATCGAGACCAAACACCGAAATAAGGTTATCTTGCCGCACTCTGTCTTTGATCCTTTGCTCTCATTTCCAGTTTGTTCCTCACCCACCCCGACAAACGCATGGGGACCGTCTTCATGTTCCTGCAGCACGTTTCTGCAGAAGAAGTTTGTCTTTGCCTCCGCAAATCAGCCCTCGCCACGAGATTCCACGACCCAGGAAGAATTGCTAGGCACTTTACGAATCCAAGCGTCCATGCCTCTCGCCAATCTCGGAGCGACAACCCTCTCGCGGGATGAGGCCACACCACGAGCCACATAGGCCGGGCATGGAGGGACGTACGCAGTTCTCTAAACGAAAAGGTACCTTGGTACCTTTACAGTATCTTATTTTACACCATTTACACTAGATTTAAATTAGCCGGTAGTACATGCGCCGGCGAGAGGCCGCGGCTCTCCCGTTGCGACCTGCTCCGTGCAGATTGCCTACCATCCAGATTACACCCTTACCCTTCGAGGATGTTGTACAAACTGTTGGAGAGAAACGCGAAAGAAAATAATTAAAAAGGAGACAAAAAGAGAAGAAAAATAAATGGGAGAAAGCGAACCTCGATTTCGTCTGACGACAGACGGCCCGGACTGCTCGGACAATTGACAAAAGCGGAAGATCAACCTGCGACGAACGGCGATCCATCTGTGATTTGGCAGAATTGGGCCCGCGCTCTGCCTTGCCAACAGTCAAAGGGAAGCTGTTTCAAGACAGCAGGAGGGAGCAGCGAAGAAGAAGAATCGATGGAAAATAAAGACGAAAGTGCGAGAGCGAGCAACGTAGATCCACCGTTCGATCCTCTTTTCTGTGCTCCTCGCCCCTTCTTGTGCTTCTCTCGTACGTTGCTCTGTTAAACGATTTCTCTTGTCACGCGAGGCACAACACACTGTGCATTCGTCTGCTGTGTCTCCTTCCTCGCTGTGTATTTTGGTCACAACCCCCTTTTTTATCGTTTTCTATTTCACTTTCATTTTTCTGACTCTTTCTTCTCTCTCTATCATTTTATCAAACTACGCCCCTTCGTTCTTAGCTTTCAAGTTCTGTCTTCTCTATTTACTCACTCCTTTCTCACGTCTCCCTTTATATGTCTATTTTCCCGGACCTCCATAACTTTCTTAATTTTGTCTCTTCCTCTTCCTTCCCTCTTGTGAGTTTCTCCGTCACATTATAACTCTTCTCTGTTAAGAGACCCTCGACTTCCACATCCTAAGACCACCCTGCTATATCAGATTACCCCCCTCGCCGTGCTTTTTTCACTTAGCCTGACTTTTCATATCGTCTCTCTCTCTCTCTTACGCTCGTGTTTCTTTTTCTTACTTTTACAAGAAAATCAGGGGTCTTCTCTTTCTTTTACATTATTTATTCCTTTTTTTGTCTCTTCTTTTTTTCTACTTACCACTCGATCCACATCACCACCTCACCTCACCTCTCATCATGGGCTCCATGGTCTGGACCTCTGATGAGGCCCGTTACCTCAAGGCCATCTTTACATGGCAAGACCGCTTCGACGATGAGCAAGATGGAGGTAATCGTGTGCAAACTGCCGCGGCGCGCGCCTGTATCGGTGATTTTCGAGTGCTCCTCATCGGCGCCAAAGGTGTTGGCAAGACGGCTCTTCTAACGAGAGTAAGTACCAGTCGTAATCTTGGCTTCTATCTCACTCTATCGTCACTAATAGCTCACCTCTAGTTCTGCGATGGTTCATTCCAAGAAGGTGCGCCGCCAGATCCTCGATTCGTCCGTGGCGGCCGCCGTCCCCTGCGCATCGACAAGTTCATGTACAGCATGGATGTTCTTGAGATGCCCTCACAACATCTGGCGGAGGATGATCAACAAGGCGAAGGAGCAGCCAACGGAAAACTTAGTCGAGGCTCGCCGTCACCGACAGTCACACCCGCAGCTATGATGCTTGAGCAGGCACTGGCTATCACGGAGGCCGCAATTGTTGTTTACGATGTGTGCAACCCAGCTTCATTCCAGCAGGCACGTCGACTTTACGACAGACTGCGTCAGGAACGAGGCATGGGTGCCCATGGTCCACAGCAGGCAGACAAGACGAAAGTTGCCCAAGACGACACCCGGCCCAAGACGTCCAAGCGGGCCGTCCCCAAGAAGAAGTCGATGCGATTCCTGAGTTACAAAAAGGACCAGCAGCAACAGCAGCAAAATCAAAAGGAAGAGGCAGAGTCCAACCACGGCCGCTCTATTTCGGTTGGCGGCGCTCGGGCCAAGCCTGCACGGCCATTTGCCCTCCTTCTTGTCGGCACCAAAAGTGACGCCGATGATAGCGAAAGGCATGTGGCCTGGATTGATGGAAGCAAAGCCGCTGCGCTGCCGTCACCATCTACGGCAGTTCCTCCTGTCCCACCGATTCCGTCACTTCCCGGCCTCCAACTCGACTCTGGTCATCCACCGTCATCGTCGCCCACGTTCTTTATTGAGGCCAGCGCCAAGACGGGTGACAATGTCACCGATGTGTTTGTGCAGATTGGCCGTGAAATCCTGCGGCAGCGGGCCGAGCGGCAACGACTGAGAGATGAACAGGAAGCACTGCAAGCCCAGAATGCGGCAACAGCCTCAGGCTCGTCGAGCACGACGACCAAGACAAACACGTCTCTACTGCGCATGAAGAGCCAGGCGTCGGCTACGACAACGGCTACGCGGCGGACGTTTGGTGTGCTGCGGGTGTTGTTTGGACGGCGGCCAGTAGCTGTGCCAGAGAGTCAGGCGGTGGCGTAATTGGGCGTCTAATACCTTTTCTTTGTTTACATTTCATATGTCTAATCTCCCCCGATTTATATCCAGTCTACTTTACGATAATTTGATGCCAATTTTTCCGTCGAAGATCTTCTACTTTTCATTTGTTTTCCACTTTTTTTCTGTATATACTATTTACTGCTTCCACACAGCTTTTGTGAGTGTCTAGTTCAAAGAAACACGTTGAAAACATCCTATTAATAATAAAATACAATTAAAAAATACAGACAAGCTTCCCAGGCGCCTTTGCATAATTGCAAATTTATGGGATATACACAGCTCACAACAGCAAGGCTCCCACCACGGCCACCGAGATAGCCGACAAACCCAGAGGAACACTCCGCTTCACACCACCTGACACCACTTCTAGTGCTGTCTTCCCGCAACATGTATTTTCGTACGAGACACCGTTGAGCTGCGCCGCCACTTCAAAGACTGATCCAGGCGGCGAGCCCTGGTCGTAGTAGTCCACATTGAGAATCAGCGGCGGACGGCCCCAAGTGTCGACGCACACCTCGGCCGCCGCACCCAGACTGTTGATACCGGTTGCCGCATTGGACTGGTTGAGCAGCGCCAGGGCCGGCACCGAAAAGTTTTGGCCCAGCAGCGACACAAGCAGGTTGACATTATGATTCATGAGATAGAGCGTGCTGCTGGCGATGCCAGGGTCCAAATTGGGCGGGCGCTGCACGGTGCAGGGCAGAGTCTGTGTGACGGGGACCGACGCAACAACGGGGTCGAAGGGCGTCTCCCATATGTAGGCAAACTCGTCAATGAGCCACGGGTAGGCCGTCTGATTGGCCTTGTAGTCAAGCATCATGAGAACACGCTTGCCGTCGGCAAGTATCTCACCGAGAGTCGGCCAAGAGTCTATCGGTAACCCGGTGCTGTTAACTGGGGACGTCGGCGGGATGTAGGCATATGGCACGATACCACTCGCTTCAATGTACGGCACATACATGCTGGGGTCGGAGTAGTTGCCATTGCCGAGCAGGATCGTGACAAAGTCTTGCGGGTGCGCGTCGACCCAAGTGCGCACCTCGGTTAGCCAGCGCCCAATCGGGCCAGCATCCAGAAGCTCGCATGATGTATGGCAAAAGTGTGGACCGGTTCCGTTGTCTTGGGCCGGATATTGAATCTGTGCCTGGATGAAGCGGATACCGTCGTCCAGCTGCTGCGTCACCGGAAGATTCTGGTTGGCCGCGAGGTTGTTGCGCTGCACAAACGGCGAGTTGTGCGCGCCAACCATCGTAATATTACTGTACTTGCGAGAGCAGAGCTCAGGATAGCCATTGCAGGCTGTGATGTTGGTCAGCGGGAAGGTCGTATTGAGAGAGGGAGGAGCGTTCGTAGAGTTGGAGGAGCTCGCGACCTGGCCAAGGGCTTGTTGGAGCGCCTCGGGCTGTGAGCTTTGGACAAAGCTTCTGGCCTGTGTTGAGGGCAACAAAAAGGCGAAGAGAAAAGGGAGAAAAGGATAGCGCATTTTAGGAGCAGAAAGGAGAGGCGAAAGGCGGCCTCACTGTTTGCGTATAGGTTTGGAGGTTGACTGAGTATCGAACGTAAGTCGAGAGAATGTAGGTGAGTAGCGCAGAGGGAAATGGTGGGCGTTCGGAATAGTAATACTTCTGTAAGAGTCTCTCTCTTTCTGTGAAAGCATTTTTGAGGCTGTCATTGTCGTGGTTGGACCACTATTTACTATTTCGACTGTGGTGCATGTCAAATGGGGAAGGAACCAGGTCAACATGTTGGGAAGGAGCGTCCGGAGACAACCCGATGCCGGAAGCCACGTGCTGGGAAACACTCCGAAACACAAATGCATTTTTGACACAATTCATCAGGTGCAGCCATGTCCCATTTTCCTTTTTTACGGTAGTGAAATGATGAGGGTGTGTACTTCATCTATCGATCTCGCCTTGGGTTACATGCAGCGGGGGCGGCTGGACGCACGATCTGCCGCCGCAGCCTCGTGCTATTCTCGCCAATTGGCACGCGATACTGTTTCGCTCGTCACTTGACAATATTAAAAGGAGAAATGCTGTAAACTTTGGCAATAAACACAACGAAATATCAGCGTGGTTTTGATTATCTTGTTTCCTGTGGTATCTCTATTTTATTGTTATCGTTCGCGATTTTGATCAAAGGGATAAATAACAGACGGGATTGTCTAAAAAAAAAATTTTTCCCTTCTTCCTTAAAAATAAATAAATAATCCACTTGAGCGCAAAGATCTCTAAAAGACCTAAAATAAAAACGAAAAGAATTACTCACAAGCAAAATACCGATTTGAATACTTTCCAGATATCTGACAGCCTTGCTTCCTTCCCAAAATGGCACGTGGTCATGCCAACAGGCAGCAAACCGCAAAAGGCGACTGGTGCATCGCACCTGCCACAGTAACACAGACCAACCCGCGATGCAGGTGCCAACCACCGCACAACGGTCATTCACAACTGTCTTTAAAATAATTCGCTCACACTTGCCTACTTTACAGACTTACAGTGCCGTGTTTTGCTCTGCCAATATGGTAGCTCCTAAGATATCCCGTCTTGTCGATGGCCTCATCTGGCCAACTGACCTCACCCTCCTGACCTTGTCGTGCATCATCTTCACCCCTCGACAGCACCACAAGGCATAATTCCTATCTCGAGTATAATTACTCTTTTCTTTCTCCTTGCCTGTTTGCCTGTTTGCCTGTTATCCATACATATCCACCTACCACTATGCGAGGCGGCGAGGGCGTGCCAACCATATCCGAAGCATCTCCATTTACTTTCAACTCTTCTTCCCTGCTTCACGCCGACCTACTTTGGTAACGTCAACCTATAAGGAAACTTCTGTCTCCAGCCATGAACAGATCCGGATTAAATAGTGCACCTTGGTCGTCTTCTGGCAACATTCACCAAGATACACCTCCAAGAATCTCAGAGGCGGGCCGATCATCGGGAACACACAGCCACAGCACCAGCTATGGCACTGTGATCCACGCAGTTCCTGCTGAGGAAACGGACCGGGGGACGACCGGCTTGGACAATACCGACCTGCAATTCCCAGGAGATGCTCGACTGCACAGCAGCATATGCCCCGAACCGCTCAGCTTTGCATCCCCGATTCCAAGCAACATAAACACCATCGTATGGCCCCGGGACAGTACAAGATGTTACACCGTTCACTATGGAAGCCATGGAGAAGGACCGTCTGATTCTGATGCCCCGATGTTCACTCCGTGGGTCGGGTCATCGTCCGGTGCCCGGGCCTGGAACGCTGCCGATAAGACGGAGGCTGCCACCCCAACGAAGAGCGAGATCTGGATAGCAACCCGGCTTCGCCGCTATCTCATCGGCATCAGCAGTGCGCTTTACCTGATAGCTGCAATTCTACTTATTGTGGTGCGTGCACTCACCAACCGATCACTTATTTACTTAACAAAACACAGCTAACATGGCCACAGGCCCAAACGGGAAGCACCAATACCAGCAAGACATCGACGGGCATCTTCCTCTTCCGCTTCGACCTGTCCAACTTGTTCGACGACAGTATTGAGCCCGGCACAAACTCGACCGATGTGGCCTGGTCCCATGCTCTCACACAGAGTTTGGGCCTACGCAATTATTACCAGTCCGGACTTTGGGGCTATTGTGAGGGTGACAGCACGTCTTCCTTCTCGTCATGCTCGCGTCCTCAAGCCTTTTACTGGTTCAACCCGGTCGGCATCATCTTCAGTGAGCTGCTCAATACCAGCACCGTACCGCTGCCCATCCGAGTCCAGACCGTTCTCAGCATCATACGTTACGTTTCGCAGGTCATGTTCGGCACTTACCTTATTGGCACTATCGTTTCAGGACTTCTCATATTTCTGTCACCGCTCGTGCTCCTTTCGCGTTGGTGGAGTGTGCCGATTGGTATTCTCGCGGCCACCACTGCCCTCTCTCTCTTCATCGGCTCTGCATTGACAACAGCAGTGGCGCTCGCATACCGGTTGGCAGGCTCAGCCGTTAACCAGCTCAACATTTCTGTAGACCTGGGCACCTCCATGTTAGCGCTGGTGTGGACGGCATCGATCTTGACATTCATTTCGCTGGTCCTGCACGCGATCCTGGGTATCTGTGGACCGTCCGTTCGTGATCTCCGTACCGGCCGGAAGGCATACATCCGACTGCCCCCGCTAGACCTGATGACATTGCCTGCCGAGGAGTGCACTGATCCCGGGAAATCACCGGGCGCTGCGCCGAGCATCAAAGAAAGACTCCAAGGCAAGGGTGGCGCCGTGGCGGCCGCACTGAAGCCATGGTTCTCGCCTCTAGCCATGCACCCACTTGTAACTCGCGACAAGGTTGTGCCCGCCAGCCCTCCTCCAGTGATGATCCCGATGACCGAGCAGCGACAACGGCCCGATGGATACCCAAACACAAACGAGCCACAAGTTTGAGGCGTTGTTAACTAGGTGGCCTTTGATGTTCTTGGATGACCTTCTCACTTGGCATCGCGCCTTCGCCGCCTCCAATTTGTGTGGTTGGGTATTTGGATACAACCGCAGCCATAAAGAAACATGGCGCCGTTAGATAGTATCCTTACAAAGTATCGATAGGGAAATAGTAATTTGAAAGGTGTTTTCCAACAAAATTCCAAAAAGAAATCGATCATAAATGGCAGATATAGCCTTATCCTATCAATGGCTATGGTATCTCAAGCTCTCCCACTCCTTTTCAGCCTTGCAGCATCGTCTCATTTTTCGACGCTTTCTTTCTCCCACAGCATCCCTTTACAGACCGGTGTACTTGTACTCGGCCCAGCGGGCGGGGATGTAGATGATAAAAGTGAACAGGAACGCCAGCTGGTTGCCAATATCGCCGCCCGTCTCGCCAATCTTGCGCGCCAGCACGCCCACGTACCAAGTCTCACTCATGCCCAGAACGCAGCCCGCAATGCCGGCAGCGAAGGCCAGGCCACCGGCATAGCCAAACGGCATGCGCTTCGGGTTGTTCCAGGCCTCGAGGTCGTAGTTGTCGTAGCCTTCGGAGAAGCCCTTCCGGAACATGTAGTGCTCGAGGAAGATGATAATAAAGAAGGAGGTGTTCCAGTAGCCGAGCAGCGACAAAAAGTTCTCGAGGAAGGACAGCAGGTGGTCGCGGCCGACGAGCGCCAGTAGGATTACGGCGACGAACATGAGGGCGGTCCAGATGAAGCGAGGGACGGCACCGAGTGGGCGGGCAAACTGCTGTACGGACAGACCGGCACTGTAGAGGGCGACGGCGTTCATGGCGATACCGGACAGGGCAAGGAGGACGAGCAGGAACTTGGCGAAGCCGACGGGGTGAATCATAACCTGGATGAGGAAACCAATGCCCTCGCCATAGGCGTCCGACCAGTCGGGCTTGCTGTCGAGGGCTGAGGCGACCGCAGCGCCAAGGCACATACCGAAGCAGGTAGGAAGGCCTGGAAGAGTTAATTATTTTCTCATTTTTTTGCTAAAAAAAGGTGAAGCTGTACTTACAAATACCAGCCGTGGTCAGGAGGAAGACCTTGAGCTTGGAGGTGTTGACGGGGTACTCGACGTAGTAGTCGGCCACAATAGAGCACCACGAGGCCGAGGATCCGTAGACAACGGCGAACAGCGTAAGTGCTGTGCCAGACAGAGTAGCCCCCGAGAGCTCGGTCTTGATGCTGGTGTCGCCAAAGTGAGCCGTCTCACCGTACATGATGATGAACACCACAAACAGGACAAGGCCAGCAAACTTCTCATACGTGAACACAGCACGCAGGCCGACAAACGAAATCACAAAGCCAACGACAGCGGCAATGACAACACCCAGCTGGGAACCAATCTTGCCGTCAGACACAGCCGACAGAGCCAGGCCGCCAGTGATGCTGCCCACAGACGACCAGCCGACCTGCTCGACAACGTTGAGCGCAGCAATGACCTTGGACGGCCACCAGCCCATGGAGTAGCGCGAGATGGACACCTGGCGCAGACCCATGCCGGGGCCCATGGTGGCACACCAACCGGTAACCATACTGCCGAGCAGCGTCGCAAAGACAATGATGGCAACAGTGCGGCTGAGGTCGAGCCCAAACTCCCAGCCCAGGAAACCGGTGGCGAAGCAGCTAATGTTCATAGTGGTGCTCATCCACAGCAGGTACATGACGGCTTGGTTCGACCAGCGAGCATAGGTCGGATCGCGGTCCTCGGGGCGGCGGCGAGTGATACCGGCGCTCTCAACACCGATCTTGCGGTCCATGGCGTTTTCGTAGCCGCGGAGCGTGGCAAGGAAGTGCGTAAGGGCGTTGGAAGAGCGCATGTAGGAAGGCATATCGTTTTCGGAGGACGACTCGGTAAGCTCGCCGACCTTGTCGACATTGTCAGACGCCGGAAGGACATTCTCCTGGACGCCAACGCGCTTCTCCTCCTCGGCAGTGGTGTAGGTCGCCATTGTGTCGTGTTGGTGGACTCGAATTTTTTTTTCTTCTTCTCACACGATGGAAAAAGAGGCAACCTCTTCTGTTGAGAGCAGACGAGGAAGGAGGGGGAGAAATAAGGAGTTCGCGCCGGTACACGAGCAGGAAGGAGAGGGGTGACAAGAAGGAAGGAAAAGAGGAATCCGGGGAGAGAAGGAGAGAAGGAGAGAAGGAGGAAAAAATAAAAACAGATCGAGGAAGGAGCTTGGGGCCGACAAAAAATACTAATGGATATTTACGAACGGACGTACCAGCGCTCACATGGATAAGGCGACTAACACGGCGGGGGAAGGTACGATAACCGCCGAGACAGGAGAAAGGGCAAGAGCGACTCAAGGGACTGAAAAGGCCCGTTTTTTGGTGGCTCTCATGGCACTAGAAGATATCGAGAAGCCCATATCCAAATGCGCGCGGGTTCCACGAACCGAGATGCACGACAGGACTAAAGACCGCACGAGGCGCACACGCGTGTGTGGGCAAAAAAAGTACAAAAAGTTTAGTTTTGTCCGGGGCAGAGAGATAACAGGCGCGGAGTGGCCACTGCCCACCGAGTCCATTTTGCGTGGGAACCACTAAGAGCGGCCAGACTGAGAAGAGAGATCGGCAGTACCGATGGCAAGAACGAACGAGGGTTTGGTTCAAAAGCAGCAGGAGTGATTGTTCCGCTCTTTCTTGAAATGGCTACAGCTTGTGTTGTTGGGAAGGGCTCTTTCTTCATAGGGAAAGAGCTAATCAGCACGACACGCGACAAGAACACACTCGACACACAATCTCAGATGCAAACACTTTTACCCCGACTCACGGCTGCAATGATAGATGTGGTCGAGCGGGTGAGTATGTGTCTATGTCCGCTCTTGTCGAGTTATGAAAAACACACCAAGGATGGAAGAGGTTGCATGGAGGTACGTTGACAGGGCCAAAACCCATTGAAAAAAAGTGAAAAGAAAAAAAATGGAGATCGCACCTGCTGTCTTGCTGCTTTCGGGGCAAGGACCGAGACGGAAGCTACTTTGGAGGTTGGCGACACCCCTGCGAGGCGGGCACTATTATCTAACAAAAAAGGGACCAGATCAAACGACGACAGTGAGAAGTTTCCTAAATAGGAAGTTCCTAAAGGACTCCCACGCACTATTTTTTTTTTTTGTGTTCGCAGCCATTTTCGCCCCCTCTTTTCATACTTTCTTTTGGGCTCCTTTTTACCTTTTTACGGGCGGCAGCCGTTGCCACCGGAGACAAATAAAAGAAGCTTGTCAGCGGCGGTAGGCGCAACGGACCCTCAAATGCTCTCACAGACTCACACGCTCCACAACAGCAAAAAGAATATGATTGGAAAGGTTGCTGCTGGTGAGAAAGAAGGAAGGAGCGGCAGTTTGCCAAGAACAGAGCAACCTTTCGCTTACACAGAGAGGGCAGACGCATTTTGCATCTGCTTTTTCCGCAATCTCATTTGTCCACAACTCTATCCCATGTTCCATCCATCAGTCCTCGTATTGATACGAGCCAGAAGAAAGGGTGCCTTTCGTCGGCCGAGCTATCACTCTTCTCAATACTCCATAGTTGCATGTAGTTTGCGGTTTGCACACGTTCCGCTCCTTTGCAGAGAACACTACGAGTCGCTTTTGGCATGGTCTTGACTGTTAGGAGTGCATGCTGTTCAATATTCTTCAATGACTATGCTGAATACGTCGTGCACAGTAGCCTCCCCGTACTTTATCAACTCTCGCTTTCATTCACGTTGCACTGCGCCGGCACAAGACGGGACCGACTCCGCATTCGTTCCGCTGTTGGCGACTCGAAAAAGGGACTCAATTATATGCACAAGAGTGGAGGCTTTTGCCTGCCCAATGCCATCGCATGCGATTGCTGTCTTGAGAAGGGACTGGTCCTAAACAAGGCTGACTGTCCCTGGTCATGTAAATCGTTAACGGTTGTTGATCGGATGGCCTTCTTGCTATCTGAAGTGGTACTGATTATCGTGTCTTGATTGGAGGTTGAGTGAAACATGACACCGGCAGTTGAGACTCACGTCGTCATGAACGCACTTGTGCCTTACATTTTAAATTATACTATTTATGTCCGGTGTCCCATCTTATTTATCGACATATCAAAATCTGGGTCTCATCTTTGACATCTCCTCCAAAGCCTAGTTGCTGAAGTGCATAAGTTTTGTTTCTTTTTGAAATGCACCCGCAATGTAAACAGATGTCGTTGAAAGCCAAGACGCGGCTGTCGATTTCCATCCATTTACGCCTCAAAAAGCAAATAGGAAAAGCTTAATGAACAAACAGCCTTTGCCAAGATCCGTTTACACAATCGTCTGCCAGAAAAATGCTCCGAAGCTTGGCGGATAGGAATTTAGGTGAGGAAAGCCCACGCTATAGCGGCCCTACAGGGGACTTACACTGGCAAATTACACTGGCCTTACAGCGGTCTGGTCCAGACCTAGCGACTCCTTTCCGATTATTCGACCCGCCCCGCCTGTCCGACGTTTGCTCCTGCCTGCCAAGATGCCGAGGCACGAATATGGAAGCGCACTACTCCGACTTTGCCGTCGCCGGGGTAAAAGCTGGGGAAGGTGCAAAGGGCGCGATGACAACATTGACTCTTGCCGTTGCTGTTGAATGAAATTGAAAAGCAATTGATTGCAAACAAAGCTTCTGCTCAATTTCCTCTTCCTTCAACATCATCAATCACATCCATCAACCACGCCCATCAACCACATTCCACATTATCAGTCATATCAGTCATAATGGCAGACACAACCGATACACCCCAAATCATCTTTTACCACTATTCGTACTCCCCGTACGCACGCCGCATCCAGTGGTATCTGATCCTTCGGGGCCTTCCATACAAAGAATGCGTGAGTCAGAGAAGGACGAAGAGAGAAAAGGAGTGCAAGAGAACGACATGATGCTGACCGCCATCTAGGACCAACCGGCGACCATGCCCCGGGATGACCTTTCCAGACTCGGCATCCGCCATCGTCGCATTCCGATTCTGGCCATTGGAAATGACGTCTATCTCGACACTCGCCTGATCCTCCACAAGCTCGAGCTGATCAAGTCGAAGTCGCCATCAGTGCGCCCGCCCCTCGGCCTCAGTTACGGCATTGGCGGTAAGCCGGCCAGCGCCGAGGAGCTGGCTTTGGAACGCTTGCTCAGCGTCTTCTCCGTTGACAGTGGCCTCTTCATTGAGGCGGCTCGCCTCATACCAGCAGGTACGGCAGCCATGAAGGACCCTGTGTTTGGTAAGGACCGCATGGACTTTTTCGGCGGCCCGCTGAACCCGCGGACTAAGACGTCGTCGTCTTCTGCAGCCAGCCCACAGTCTCCTGCAGCCATCGCTGCTGCAGAAGGCCCTGCCGAGCCACCTGCATCACAGGCGCTCCTGCGTGCCGAGGCGCTGGCCGAAGTCCGTCACTTTGCCACAATCCTCGAGACAACGCTTCTGGCCGACGGCCGCCAATGGATCCTGAACACCGAGAATCCCTCTCTCTCCGACATTGATGCTATCTGGCCATTCCACTGGCTGCACAGTATGCCTGGTGCATTCCTGGATGGTAGCGGTTCCGAGAAGCCCGGTTTGGATGCATTACAGTTCCCGAAGCTGTTTGCCTGGATTGATCGCTTTCATAACGTTATTCGCACTGCGCGTAAGAGCCAGAATGGGCAGTCCTCTAAGATCACGGGCGCCGAAGCGGCGAAGGCCGTGCAGACGGCGGAACCCTGGGACGCGATGACGCGCGTGGCATCCTACATCGATATTTCGGATCCCGTGGCGCAAGTAGCAAGCCTGACCATCGGCAGGCGTGTTGTGCTTTGGCCAACGGATACGGGCAAAGAACACAGGGACGAGGGCGAGATTATTCGCTTTGAGGCAGACGAGGTGGCGATCAAGGTGAAGCCTAGCGAAGACGCGCCTCATGTGATCTTGCACGCTCCTCGGCACGGATTCAGGGTGCGTCCGGTCGAAGGCACCGATGGACCAAGACTGTAGTAAGTTGGAGATCAGTGATTGCGATCGGAGGTCCCAGTCGGTGCGAACAGGGTATGGTGCCGGTAAGAATTCTCGGCGCACCTTGTTTATTAGTTACGGAAGACTTTGGAAGCTCAGGCATATGCATTATCCCAAGAATATCACAGCGACGGGTTTGTTGTATATTATTCGCAACTCCATTATGTATATCTTACACACGTATTGCCCTGAGATGAAAACTGATTGTCATAAAATATTCAAAAAAGAAACACTATTGCGCAGGATCAATCCCACATATTATCCATATGATGACAGTTGGCCCTCTTCTCGATGAAGCACATCTGATCGCAAAGATTACATTTTCGCTTTGTCGATCGGCTGTCTCAAGCAGAGTCTGGACCACAAAAGTAGCCTTCTTCCACTTTTCGCGATCAGTGACTTATCACAAGGCTTCAAACCTCAAACCTCCACGAAGCGACGAGAGCTCGAGGGCTTGTGGGCTAGCATCTAGAGTGGCCAGTAGCCGGTGTGCGTGTTTCAGGTTGGCTATTTTCGAAGAGACGAGGCTGCTGCGTACATCTGGTCCTGGCCCTGGGAGGACTTCGTAGGAAGCTTGGAGCTGTTTCGCGTTTTCGTTTTGCGTTTTCACATCATGACGTAGTTGACCGCGATTAGCTCCGCCTCGCCCGCAATTAGACTCCCACTAACACGGCGCAAGTGAATGAGAAAGAAGCGCGACTACACAATATCAGATCAACAATATCAGTGATCGACTTACATCTCGTCTGTTCGTCTATCTTTGCAGCCCAGTTGGCCTTCGATCGTTTGCGTGACTGTCTAACGGACGAATGGGGAACACGTAAGATGCACATTGTCCCTGCTTAGACCAAGTTTGGCCAGCGGTGGTTTAGGTGGTGGTTCAGGTGTTGTTGGAGGAGGTGCTCCGGCCAGCCTGGTTGGCTCAGAGTTGGACTGTTTTTATTGGTCGGAATTCAAAAGAAAAGGGCGGAAAGAACGGCATCGAGCCATCGAGTGCTCTTTCCTCGCCAGCTGTAATCGTGATTTGTTCTTGCCTTCTGACTGTCCAATTTCCTGTTCGCAGTGTGGTTGACCAATAAGGCAATCAGATGGACCATGACCCAAGTTGACTGCACCTGCACTCCTGCCCGCTTTCCGCTCTCCTCTTTCACCTTCATGCATGGCTCGGCCGGGGAGACGGTCGCAACCTCCATTTTGAGACGGAAAGAAAGTCAAGGAAAGAAGCGAGAAATGCCCTGCAAAAGGGAGAGAAGCGACACGAGATGGAAGAGCCCACACCATCTTTTGCCATATTGTCTTTGCCTCCCAATCCTTTGGACGTCCACCGATGTTGCTCTCCAGCTCTCCAGCCTTCTTTCGGCGAGTTTACTGACTTATTAATTGGGGTTTCTTTGTGAGTGCCGTCCATCTATCTCCCTTTCCGCAATGCGACTCCGACTCCGACGTGAGGGAGGAAACATGGTGAGATTTGATCGAGGCATGAAGGTTATGCTTGAGGCTACGGAGGAAAAGATGCGAAAGCATCCCCCGCCAACTGCACAAAAAACAAGGAATAGCAGGGAAACGAGGAACGGAGGGTAGAAAGAAAGATAACAGAGAGATAAAGAAAGAACGGCCAAGAAGCCATTCGGAAACGGACGCGCGCACCTTCTCCTTCTTTTGTTCTTTGCTTTGCGACGATTTATCAGCATGCGAACAGTGCTTGTAAAATACTGACAGTGAAAGTGCCACGCCGTGCGAATACAGGTCTGCATACGCCCCAGCCAATCAACAACTACCTGTATGAGCAACCCCCGGCACCCAGCGCGTTCTTTGTCCCCCGCTAGTGGACTGCGAAATGAAGTCATTGGCAGGCATCAAAGAAGCCCCCCAGCACGCTGGCCTTTAGCGACCCACAGCATGACAAGTCACTGCACAGTGCCGCCCAGCTGTCTTCTCAGTCTCCAGTGGGAGAGCTTTCGGCCATGTATGCACTGCGTGAGCTGCATGAGCCCTCTTTTTATTTTATTGTGGGCTTCTCAGTCGGACTCTCAGAAATCACAAACACGTCAAAAAGTCTAAAATAGTTGACTGGGACGCAAAACGGAGGGCCCTGACTCGCGCTCCGATGGCCAGACGATTCTGGCCGTTGAACTTGGAGGCATGCGCCTTGTTGTCCATTTTCTTGGCCTTTTCCGGCTGGCCTGCAGCCCGGCCTGGCCTGGTCGTGCACACTCTGGCCATGTTTTTTTTGTCCATCCGTTCTCGATTGCCCTCTCAAAATCTCGATCGCGGTCTTGTTCTAGGGCTACTTTTTGGTGTGTCGTTTCCCTCACTCACTTCACTGTCCTCTTTCAGTGCTCTTTCAGCGTTTTGGCAGGAGTGCTCGTATTCTGCCTGCCACGCGCTTTCCCTTCCAGCCCGTAAGATTTCAGGTAGGACCCAGTTTTCCGAGACCGCACCGCCGATTACGTCATTCGAAGACGAGATATTTGTTCTGTCCAGTCGCACAGGGTACTGCAGTCGTCTTCCTGCTGTGCAAGGGGGGGGGGAAGAGAGACAAAGAAAGGAGGAAAAGGAGAGAAAAGAAAGAGCCGCCCGGTGCAGTGAGGTTGGACGACACAGAACCATAGTTGTTTACAAGTAGAAAAGACTGTCGCGCGTGTGAATGGGGCTCTTATGATGTCGGTCGTGCCATTCTTTTCTTTTTTTTCTTGCCTTTTCCCACGCCAGCGTTTCTTTTTAGATACGGTGGACCACTTTTCAACTTCAACGGACAGGGGCTGCGTTCTGCTAGCGCGCTGCACCGTTTGACGGACAAGCGAAAAAAGGCAAAAACGCAAAAGAGCCAAGAGGAACGGCAACAAGAGACATGGAATGGAAAGAGCACTTCGCTTGTGGCCCGTTCGGTGCTAGGACGGGAGTGGAAAGAGGGATGGGAAAAGAAGCAACAACGAAAAAAGGGGGGCGGGTATGTTACCGGCTGGGTAAGAGCGTGGGGAGTGAAGCGACCGTAGTGTGCCAAGTGCGCCTGCCCTTCTTTCGACGTTTTGGCTCTTCTCACTCGGAAATAGAAAAAGTGATGGACGGTGCAACTTGGCTGCTTGGGTGCCGACAGCAGGAAGTTTGACCACACAAGAAAGGGAGGATAAAAGGCCAACGGTAAAACGAATTAAAACGACAAGATGCGTTCGCATGCAGGCCTTTAGCAAGGAGAATGAGAAGGCTGGGTGGATAATGTCTGTCCTTTTGGAAGGGGTGTCAACAAGAGCTGGGAAAGGGCGGGGAGGCAGCTCATGTCACTCGCCTGTTCCTTCCCCCTACATGAAGATTTCTTTCCGACGTGGGAGAGGTGTTGTTTCCTCTTTTGATCCTGATATTAACAGGCCGGTCCTAGCGTCTGACGCAATTTTCCCAGCCGCAAGACAGAGATGAGAATTAAGATACGACGTATTATCGACAAGTCGACAGGTCCAGACTCAAATCAGACAACATCCTCGTGCTCGACAAGCATGCGGAGTTCTGCATACGAGGATTGATGCACAGCAGCTCAACCAGGGGCAGACCTTGCCACATCCTCATTGACTTGCGTGTCCTCTGCCCTGCCTTGAACATGCGGGAGAGCATCTAGAACAGTAGAATATAGAACTGCAGCCGCTCGTTTCCCCCTGCGTAGCCCACCTGCTGTGGAAAAAAAAGGCAAAAGCTCGGCCGCCGGTCGGCGGGATACTGACGGTGGGAGGCTCTGGCAGATAATGTACTGAGTAGATTTGCTTGTACTTCTTTATTTCAAGCAATATGGCATAGTGTCTAGGTCGATATATGTTGATATACCTTTGATATGTGGAGATATTAAGACCCGCGATCAAAGATTGGCAAGATAAAAAAAAAGTGACACTGAAGCTGTGTTGGTTGCGTTGCCGGCAGAGAGTTTCCAAGCTCGGCCACGAGAGCAGGCTACAAATCGCCCGAGTGGACTGGGCTGCTGGGAAGGGGAAATGGAAGAAATGGAAGCTGCAACGCCTTTGTTTCCTCACCTTTGCTCCTGCCCGTTCATGCGCATTACGATGCATCGCCATCTCGGCCCATCTTTCCCTTTCTCTTTCCCCTTTCCCCTTTTCTTCACCCTGCATCTTTGTTTCCCCATCTTTTGGCTCACGCAACGCGTCTCCAACATAGTAACCCCCCGCCAGGCGTGACGCAAGTGGCAGAGAGGTGCATCGCACGCTCGACCCCCGAAGCGAGAAAACAAACGGAACAAGCAGGGGCTCTGGGGCTGGAGATTTTGGAGTTGTCATTTTGGCTTTGCGCATTTGCTTGTTTTCTTTCTCCACTGTGTGGGTCGTAACAGCACTGTGTGAGTACCGGTGTGGGCAGGCATGGCAAGTGCGAACCCCCGGAACGCCCCCCATTCCTCAGCATGGCAAGAACACGCCCGAGCACACACACGCAGAGAGAGAGAGAGAGCACACCCCAACCTCGTCGTCACACACCACCATTTCCCATTCATTTGCCATGCGGCGTGCCCCCATCCCATTGTCAATCCATTCGAGTCGAACCCAATGCACATCCATTGACCGTTGCAGGAAGGACCAGCTGAACGGTGAACAAGTGAGCAATCAAATGCCAAAAAAAAATAAGAATTTGAATAACAGAATCACGAGGCAAGAGTCAAAACCAACTGAAGGAAGGCAAAAAAGAGTAGGGCGCGAACAATGACAGGCCTTCAAAATGACACCCGTAAATTACAACATCCACACTCTAGTGAGCTTTTCGAGCACGGTCCGGTAAATTCGCAATTACGCCCAAATCACACGAGCCGGGACGCTTGGTCTTGTGCCTTTTCTTCTTTTTGCAGTGCCAGAAGTGGGGCCTGAGGCAATTACTCGTGATCACAGTGGCCTGGCCTCGAAAAATAGCAAAAAATAGGGCACAATAGGCCTGGCTACAGGACTCGTAAAAAAAAAAAAAAAAAAGAAAGAAAGAAAGAAAGAACGGCAACAACAGTGTGACAAGAGCATGGCCAATACGGAGCGTGTCCGCACCCCCATCTCCACCTGGAAGAGCCCATGTCGCCCACGACACCCAGATAATTGCTTCAATTACGGAGCAGGTCGCGCGAGAACAAGACGCCATCCTCACTGGTGACAGTGCGTGGGGCCAGGGCCTTGCACTGGCTGGGAAAAGGCGCCTCGCGACAATGAGGTACACGCACCTCGTGCCCATTTTTGCGCGCCGGCCCAAGTACCCTGCTTGCAGAGCGTTAGTGGCCGTCTTGCCTAAGAAAGTGCGAAAAGGGGGGCGTTATGCCTGTTTCTGCACTCGCTCCAAACGCCATCGCTCCTTCCCTTCCACTGTTTTCCCACTACCCACCCGCATACAGCCAATCAGGAGAGCCGTTGGTAGAATTTGCGGGAAAGAACCAAAGAGGAAAAGAGGCGAGAGAGGGAAAGACCCACGAAAAGTCGGGAAAATGGGCGTCTGCGTCATGGTCCTTCTCATTCGATTTTTCACTTCCCTCACTCTCAACCTTTCCCCCTATGAGTACTTGCCCTTTGCGCTGTAGTGGTCCTCGTCCCCCGGTTCCTTCCCCCGTTGCGAAACATTTCTATGCCCACAGCGTCACCACACCCTTTTCTCCAGCTACGTCACCCGTCTTTCCTCTTCCTCTCCTTTTTTTCTTTTTTCCCCTTTCAAACTCTTTCGTCATCCTCGGAGTACAGCATCACCAACCACACACGCTCGACGGAGAACACTCCTTTCCCTTATCGGCTTTCCGTTTTTTATTGACACTCTACACTTCTGTTCAATTCTTTGATTAATCGTGACTTTTCCCCACCTATCGTCCTCAGTATCATCACCAAAAGCGCCCAGTCCCGTTTTGCGCTTTTGCGACACTCGATTTTGGGTCCTTCTTTCACAACCCCTTCTTTTTTACCCTTTTCTTTCGTCACCTCCATTTTCGCGGCAGACTCTGTGTCTATCGCCGATCTATCCATCGTTGGCTATCGTTTCGTTTGTCCATTCTGATATCGCCTTGACCTTCTTCTCCAACCGCGTGCCTCGTTCCCGTTTTCCAACGAGAAACATTCCATCTGCGCAACGCCTCGTGGCGTCATCGTCATCGCTTCGTCGCACCCCCGTCTCCCTTTTTGTCCCAACGGTCACTACTCGACGACGCATCGACGGATCACGCGTCTGCAATCGTCGACTTGTTGAACGAACATTGTTCGTCTCGATTTAGAAGAACATCTTTTTAGGGCGGCTGTTTAATTTTTTCGCTGGAGTGACTCTTTTCGTCAGACGCCTCCCGCTATTACAAATCCACACTGTCGACTACATCGACGACCCTCAACCATTCATTAATCAGTATTCATCACCTGCAATCAGCATCGTCATAGCCTCACATCATGGCGAAGCACTCTCCGACGCCCGCATCGCGCGGCACTTCTAAATCTCCCAAGCAGAAGACCAAGTCGTCGCCCTTACGAACAGGTATGTGTTGAACTTTTTTGTGTGTTCTTGTCCGGTCGCTATTGTTTTTTTCGTTGGCCGACGGGATTTTTACGTTGTCTTGATCGTTGCACACCGACAACATTCTTTTAATCGGCTTGCTTCCTCATGACTATCGTTGCTGACAACTCTTTCCGCTCTCACAGAGACGTCCGCACAAAAAGCCGACTCCTCGAATGCCGAACCCGCCAAGCCTCTCGCGCCTCCACCCCGTCCCAACCAGCAGACCGGCAACACTCCCGACTACTTTGCCAGCCAGGCCGGTGGTGCCAGCGGCTCGCTGAGCCTGGAGCCGAACCCCTTCGAGCAGTCGTTTGGCGGCGGCAGCGGTGGTGCTGCGGATACATCCAATGGAACCAAGCTGCCATCCGTGGCCGCTCTCACATCGCCGTCGTCGCTCCTCCCCGGCGGCACGACACCGTCCTTCAACTGGGGTGGTGGATCGCTTCGGACAGGCCCACTTAGTCCCGCGATGTTGTCTGGTCCCACAAACGATTACTTCGGAGACACCCATCTTCGTGGTGGCTTTCCCACGCCCAACGAATCGTCTCTCAGAACCGGCTTGACCCCCGGCGGCAGCGGGTCCATGTTCCCTGCTCCAAGTCCCAGTTCCCAGGCCGTTTTTGCTCAACTTCAAAGTGGAGGGGCAACGCCCGGCACCCTGGACTTCCACCGCACTGCTATGACCGCTGCGGCTTCCAAGCGGGAGCAGCAAGCCCAGCTCGCCAACCAGGCCAACCAGCAACAGACCTCCGCCCCGACAAGTGCGCCCCAGGAACCGGCTGCGACATCTGCGGCTGCTCCCAAGGCTGAAGCAAAGACATTCGACCAAGACAGTAACGCAGCCAATAGTCTCTACCTGCTTGCTCAAGGTCGCGGCAGTGCCCAGCCTCAAGCACAATTCGTTGCTCCCCCGCCTCCGCAGCCGGTATCCAACACAGCAGTTCCCCTGCCGCCTACCGCCGGCATGCCTGCCGGCCCGCCTGTCAACCAGACTCCGGTGCCCATCCCAGTCATCCCTGGCCAGAATGGCCGTGCCCTCAATGGCACTTCACTGACCAACGGCCACGCCGCCACAAACGGCTCTGCTCCGGCCCGCAACGGCCGCGGCACTAGCGAGGCTGTCAGCGCCGCTTCTGATGACAGCGAGCCGGCTCGCCCTAACACTAAGGGCAGAGGCAAGCGCAACTCGTCTGGCGACAACGGCTCTGCTGCCAACAACCGGAGAAAGGCCTCTGATGCTCCGGCCAAGGGCCCTGCGGCCAAGAAGGCCAAGACGGCGGCTTCGGCCTCGCCACCTCATGACGACATGTACGGCGACGGAGACTCACAATCTGACGACGACGAGAACCGCCTGGGCAAGGACGGTCAACCTCGACCTAAGATGACCGAGGAAGAGAAGCGCAAGAACTTCCTTGAGCGGAACCGGTATGTTTCTTTCCACTCCATTTGTTATTATCTTGTATTATTTTTTTTTGCCCGTCTCCATGTACTAATGCATCTTGACAGTGTCGCTGCACTGAAGTGTCGCCAGCGAAAGAAGCAGTGGCTGCAGAACCTGCAGACAAAGGTCGAGCTTTACAGCTCAGAAAACGAGAACCTGTCATCGCAGATTAACCAGCTGCGCGAAGAGATAGTGAACCTCAAGACGCTGCTTCTGGCTCACAAGGATTGTCCTATCACACAACAGCAGGGCCTTCATGGGACGTACCTGCAGCAGTCCATTGAGCCGTTCAACCCGCAAATGAACCCCTACGGCCTGGCCGCGCCCATCGCCAACCAGCCCGTTATTGCCGGCCAGGTCGGTGCCCGGCGGTTCTCTTAGGTCGGACCTCCGCAGGTCGTTAAAGATTCCGACAGAAGCCCGATAATGCAATCGATTGAGCGTGATCAGGAACCTTGTCAGAATCCTGGTAAGGAGCCGAATAAGGAACCTACCTGATGGGCAGCAAGGCGAGGCGAGATGACGCCTCGCGTGTAACATCACCAAAAGGGGGCGTATACCATAATCTTTGTTTCGGGATAGAAACCCGTGGATCTGCTTTTCTACTTTTGCATTTTTGTGTCCTGTCTTCGTCTCTTTCTTGTTTGTCCTTTTTTGTCTTTTTCTGGTGTTTGGAACAAAATGACGGTCTGCAAAGGTCTCGCACAAAAACGGAAGGGCCTGCGGCGTCAAGGCCCTGCCTGGCAGGGGAAGGTTAACGAGGACCAAGGCCGGCGGAGGCTGTTTTCTCCCTGGGATGTCTTTACAGCGTGTCTTTGTTTTGTTTTTTATCGTTTTCTTTTGGTCTGGTACTTGGGTTTTCTTTGTGTCTCTTCTTTCTTATTTGTCTTGTTGATTACCTCACAGACGTCACTACGTGTCTATTCTTTCCTTTATTCTTTCTTTTTATTTCTTATTTCTTGCCTCGTCTTATTTCTTCCTAGTTCTTGCATGGCGAGATCGCTTGACGTTGACCGACTTCATTGGTGGTGATGATAAACGGGGGATCGCTGAGGCAACAAAATACACGGGTTGTCGGCAACATGGTATATATAGTGTTCTGTCGTTAGGTCTTTTGACACATAAAATCCAATTGAACCTTTAACACTACATTCCGTTCGTAGCGTTGCAGAAGTTTAGTGACGATCTTTTCTTGTGACGAATGATGGTAACGACATGGAAAAGTTGAGTAACGTGACCATTGTCGGCTGTATCACGTGATATTAGTCATACTCTTTTGCTCCTGGTACAAAACGGCTGGCCATTCTCGGCTGGCACGCTTGCCCAATTAAGGCTAGCTCAATTCCACCAGGCCCAGAACTGGCAAATCAGGTGCGCCGTACAGCGCGCGTAAACAAATCGTCGACGAACAAGGGGGAAGGAAAGGTGGGAGAAAAGACCGAGCCGGAAGGCACACCCCCAAAGGCGCAAATCGCAACACAAACCAAGGAAGGCAGGACAGAAAGCGCTTTGTCTGGAAGGAACCACCGCCCCAAATCCACCCCCTCACCTTCCTCCTTCAACAAATCTCGCGATGCTTCAGCACATACACGACACACCACCAGGGTTTAGACGGTAACCCCCATCAATCGACGACACACGACGCGACCACCCTTCCCCAGCAAAGCGGGACGCGATTTGGGCACGAGGCTTTCCCTCCACCACTGCCCCGACACGAAACTTTTTTTGTGCGGAGAGAATCGCATCACGAACGATTTGGACGAACAATCGACGCGTCATATCGTCCCAACAACGTCGACAAGGCTTGCGCGACACCATCTGCGGCCACCGAAAGCATCGCGGTCGCGCGATTGCGAACGAGACAGCGCAAATTGGCTGCTGTTTGCCATCCCGAGCGGGAGGAAGTTGGCGACCATCCGAGGCAGCCACCCGGGGAAACGACACAGCAAGGGGAACAGAAGATCAATCGACGACACGAAGTGCTTACGGCGCATTCAGAACGCGTCATTTCTGTCCCGGGGATACGATTCAGCGAGGGGGAAACCACCCGGCGCACAACCGGGAAGGCTAGCCAGGACATGTCCCAGCGACGACACGGACGACGCAGCCATCACGACACTACATTTTCGACGCCGTCTTCACTGTCTACACCACTGCGCCGCACCCGCCATCCATGACGACCCTCGTACGGACCCGTCTACCGCTTCAGGACTTGAGCATGAGCAACCAGGCCAGCCGCCGCAGCAGCAAACGCATTGCTGGTAGGTGACGCGTCAATGGCCCCCTTTCAGTATGATATAATGCTAACAGACGGATTGTTTTAGCCGCCGCTGTGTACGATGAGCAGGATGGCGACTTTACATTCACACGCGGCTCCAAGCGGGCCAAGACAACAGCTGCGCCCGAGCCAGCAGCAGCACCAACACCAGAAAAGACAACGGCGGCAGCGGCAAAGAAGAGCAGGCAAAGCGTAGGACGGAAACGCGGAGCCATTCCTGCATCACCACCAACGACAACACGATCGTCAACCGCCTCGCCACAACAAATAGAGACAAAGCTGGCAGCGTCCACAACAAGGCGACCCGGCCGGCCACCAAAAGCCGCGAAAGCATTACGACCGCCTGTTGAAGAGGATGAGGAGGACGAGATCTCGGCGCGACCTGCACCAGTGCCAGCAGCCAAGCCAAAGCGGAGGACACGCGCGTCGTCGGAACGGGCCGACGAAGGACCAGCACCACCGCCGCCAGTGCCAGCACCCCGGGGACGTAAACCACGCGGCAGCACAGCTAAGCGGCGAGATCCTGAACCGGTGGAGGAAGAGGATGACGACGATGTTGTGGCTGTTGTGGACGACGCCGATACGACCAACGACAACGATATCAGCAGGACACCTCTAAGCGAGAACAATGCGGGCGCTCACCACCAAACGATCGCGTTGCCATTTAGCGATACACCCATCATCAACCGCAATAAAGAACTCCGGCGGAAGAACGGACAAAGGCGAAGCAGTGTGGGCATGCGTGGACGGCGCGCGAGTTCGCTGATCGATAACGGCCACAGCGCGTTGCCACATCGCGAGGTCGATTCGGCTGAGTTCTACAAGCACATTGAGGCGGAGGGTCTACCAGAGCCGCGGCGGATGCGGCAACTGTTGATGTGGTGTGGTGAGCGTGCGCTGTCGGAGAAGCCACCTCACGGTTCGGCGAACTCGAGTGCTCTTCTAGGTGGTATGTATCCCCATTGTGTGCCGTTCATTTATTGACTCATACTAACTTTTTGCCTAGCCCGCGCAATACAGGATCAATTGTTAAAAGACTTTGCGAACCGGGCCGAGTTCTCCAACTGGTTCGGCCGTGACGAGCTTCCTGGCGAAGAGGCGAAGAACCTCAAGAAGCCGGTCATTCTTAAGCCAAATCCGCGCAACATTGAGCACGAGGAGAAAATTGCCGAGTTGGAGGCGAGGATCAAGAGGTATGTCTGCCAGTATTAAAGTTATGTTCCTCCGATATGCGACCCACTAACACTCTCACAGATTAAAAGAGGAAAAGAAAAAGTGGATGTCGTTGGCGAAGCCGACACTTGACATCCAGCCCTTGTTTGACTCTGACACCAGCCCAGCCGACCTCGCCAAAGAGCCACCACTGCCCGACGAGAGTTTGCTCGACCCGGAGGAGGCGAAAATGCTGCAGGTCGTCCTATCACAACCACCAGGTGAATCAACTTCAACAGAAGCAACATCCGACCCAGCAGCGTTCCGAGCACAAATACAAGAGCGTGTCGGCCGGTTACGAACATCTGTGGCGTTCCAGGTTGACCACCTGGCGTCCAATGTGCATGTACTCGACCAACGAGTGTCTGTGGCCGGACGTGAGGCCGACTTACTGTTACGTCTTGGCGCTGCCCGGCTCAAGGCACGCGAAGACCGTGAGAAGGCGGCTGTTGGCACGCGGGAGATGCCGGTGATGGAGGTGCTGCGGAGTCTAAGCAGGATTCTACCAGAAGACAGCGGAGGCGGCGGTAGTGGCAGTTGATTCACTTTCTGGAGGCTATTTGGAGTTGCTATTCACAAAACGGCGTTCATACAGGGGCGTTGGAGTGGGCAGCAGGATATCCTTGGGACGAGGCTGTTTAAACTCTTTTTTTACTGGGAAGGGGAGCCAAAGGGGAGGAGGAAGAGCGTTGGGAGGCCTATTTGATGCATTTTGCGTTTTGTTTCTCTGTTCTTTTGTGTCTGTTTTACGTTCTTGTCCATGTTTTTTTCTTCTTTCCTTTGTCCACACTTTTTTTGACTCTGATAATGAGCGTGATGATTTTCTTTCTCTCCCTTTCTACCCGATGCATATACATGTGGTCCATTCCATTTTTATTGTACATTTTATATCATATGTTCTATTGTGCCTCATCCTCTACTCCTTGTTGAAATCTGGCAGCGGCGGCATAAAGGCCATGCCCTCGCGCTTCGCCTTCGCCTTGCCACCGGCCATAGTCGCCTGCGCACTGCCGTCACTCCGGCCAATGACGCCCTCAGCCGACCGCTCCTGCACATGCTGCCGCAGCATCGCCAGGATCTCGCTGCCCTGCCAGCGCACGGGAACGGGACGGTAGGCCGGCTTGAAGGTGCCGACCGTCTGTGCCCACTCGTGTGCGGGACGTTCGCGAATGTTGCTCTCGTCCACTGGGCCCTTCTTGGCCGCCTCGGCCACTTCTACCTCCTCCTGCGTCACCCAGTAGTAAATGTCCCAGTCGTTCTCGTCGAGGAACCGGTCGTACTGCTCTAGCTGCACGTGTGTCATGGTCGCCAGGTGTGCCGAGGCAAACGTCGACAACAAAAGATCGGATTCGAGAGTGCCGCGTTTCCGCGATTGGTACAAAAGACGAGCGCGCGTGGTCGCAATGTTCTCGCCGACACGGCGCAGGGGTTCAATCCGGAACGTGCCGCCGGGAAGCTCACCCAGTTGCAGCTCGCTGGTGGGCTGGGGGTCAATGGGACCGGAACGGTTGACGTCGTCGTTGTGGGAAGCGAGTCTAGTCGAAGACGTCGAGAAGAAGGAAAGAGAGGGAGATGATGTCGGCAATTGCTGGATGCGGCAGGCGCAGGTGCGGGGTGCGGCGATGGGCAGTGAACGCAGCGCATGGCGCGCCGGCCGGAGAAGTCGTTGAGCAGTCATTGTGGTTGTGAGGGAGGTTGTGATGTTGTGAGGGTATAAAAGAACGTTTGGTTTCGAAAGAAAGAACGACGTCAATCACAAGCCGAAATGGATCGGCTCCAAATTTTCGAGGTTGTCGGCTTTTACCACCGTTGCCCGCTGAAGGAAGGTACCCTCGGCGGCCCTTAAGTGTCATTGTTAGCGGGCAATGCGCCAACCAGAGCCGTTATTATAAATCCAACTCCAACATCGTGGGTCCACGTCGGATGAGAAAAACCGTTAAGCAAAACGAGAAGACAGCAACAACCGCATTGATAGAGTCAACGTCTTCGATGTATTCTTGATACTCCTTTTTCGTCGTCATGTTTGTTGGCACCACCTCGACACAATTTGGTCACGTGCGTCACGTGCCGTATATTCACATGCATTAATATAAAGATACAAGTCAATTCACAAAGGTCAAGTCTCTGTCGATCAAGGATGTAAAAAAAGTAGTTTGCCGTCTTTTCGCGCCTGTTCGTTTCCATAGTATACACTGAAGCAACGCCCCATCATGTCCCTGGCAGACTGAAGCAGTCTGGCCCCCGTGTAGATGTAAGATATAAAAACAGTCTCGCCGTAGCTGTCGTATGTTGATGTTTTCTTTTCGTCTTTTGCTCCTCCCTGCTTCGCTTTCAATGTACAGTATATTGAACAGAACCCGTTGCCGCCCTGCGTCTTGTGGACACAATATTTTTTCATGTATAAATTAGATAAGTATAAGTAAAGAAGGTCGGTGAATGATGAGGCCCGTAAATGTAAAAGGGTCCGTCCTTGACGTCGGATGTCGTCGAGCCGATTGTAGCCCGTTCGATAGTCGTCGGGGTCGTTGTCGTTTAGATGAGATGCTTGGAGCTGTGAGGTGTTAGCAAACATCCACGAAAAGCACATAAAACTCTCCCCATCATAAAAACTCACCGGAAGTAGGCCCGCAGGTACATGATCTGCCAGCCCCAGAGACCAATCAGCAGGAACGTCGTGCCGAAGCCGAACCACTTGACACGCGTGTTGGTGCTCTCGTTGGTGTCGCGCAGCTTCTGCTCGCGCAGACGCAGGTACTCCATTTCACCGACAATCTCGTTGAGCATCTCCTCGATGCGCCGCAGCTCAGTCTCGACGGGCTTGAGCTTCTCGTTGGCCTGGATGGCGGCCCAATCCTTGGCGTCGGCGCCAATGTCGACGTCGAGCTCAATGTGGCGGAAGTTGTCGGCGCCGCCACGGTGGGCGAGGTTGTTCTCGAAGCAAATGTCGAAAGCAGCGTCCGCGTGCGACGTAAAGACAGTGCGCTTCTCGCCAGCAATGTCCTTGGCCCGGCCGTACTCGTTTCCGACAGCATCCTTGATCTATTTTGTACGTTAGTAAAAGCTGTCTCCCAGAATGCCATCCATCTGCCTGCAGCGACTTACATGCATGTTCACGACCTGGCCGTCGCCCTTGTTTCCGCCAACGGTCGCAGTCACAACGACGAGCGTGTCCCGGGTGACAAAGTTGCGTATGCAGCGCGGGTGGCCGTTGGTCGGGTGCAGGTCGAACTTAAGGGCCTGGCACGCCGTCGCGAGCAGAACGAGGCCATACAGGCCTTGCCGCAGTGTCTGGGGAAGCATTGTGAAGTCGAGAAAGAAGGAAAAGAGAAAGAAAGGGGGTGGAACAAAGAAAGGTCGAGTCGAGGACAAAAAGAAAAGGGCCCGGGTCGAGGATCGCTAAAAAGCTTCGGTCAGTCGTCGAATCGGTCGTCGAAAAACACTCGCACGATAGGAGATGTCGAGATGCGAAAGGGGGGAATCGAGTTCGTGATGTTCGAATTTCGAGATTAGGAAAAATTGGCCCAGAACGAGAGAACTGAACACCTCACACTGCACTACAAGTCGCGTTTCCCCTTCGTGCACCAGCTGCTCCTTCCCTCCCTGGCCACCCCCTGTCTTCCCCCAATCAAGCTCCTAGAAAGACCCGCTCCAGGAAGAAAACCCGTGTCCACAGCTGGCGTGCCCGCCCCTGAGTCGTGCCTTTGGCTCCCTAGCCAATCAAGGGAGGCGCCAATGGTTACAGAGGTCAACTAGAAGTCGCGACCAAGCTCTTTTATCAGCACGTGACAAGGCGCCAAACCGAATCGGACAAGCCAAAGCCAAACCAAGACTGCCGCTGGCGAACTTCAATGTTTTTCGTAGCAAGCAAGCAAGAGCCACCGACGCCATCTGAACATCGACCCGCGAAAAGCTTCATTTTTGCCATTGCAAGTTCGGCGCACTCTGGATTGCGGCACCCACCCTTTCCCGATCGACAGCCACCGACACAGAAATCCGACCAGGCACGACTGTACAGTCACCCGCCGTCAGAATGCCTAGATGTAAGTCGAAGCGTCCCCGTCCCATCCTTGCTTCATGATGTCCATCTGCTAACTTTTGCATCCAGTCTTTTGTAAGTAATTCCACGAGGTAGCCTTGCTTCCAACGATATCCTCGCGTGCGCGCGACTTCCTCCGACCTCTTCTCCCCCGGCTTTATACTAACACACACCCTCCCAGGCGATTACTGCGATGTCTACCTCACCCACGACTCGATGAGCGTGCGCAAGGCCCACAACAGCGGCCGTAACCACCTGCGCAACGTCGTCGACTACTACCAACGTGAGTCTTCCTCTTCCTCTAGCAACAATGCGGCGCGTATGTCTACGGCTTCTGCTTCTGCTGCTGCTGCTGCTGCTGCTTCCTTTGGCTATCTGGGCAGGGACAGCGGCCGCAACAACTACAACTACGGACGCGCTCCTAACAAACGACTCTTCCGGCAAACAGAAATCGGTCACGAAAAGGCACAATCAGTTATTGACTCCATCACCTCTTCCTACGCCGCCGAGGGTCAGGCCCATGCGAACCCCATGCTCCCCCACAACCAGCCCGGCTACGCCGCCGCACAGGCCCGTTTCGGTGGCGCAGGTCGTCCAGCTTTTATGAACGGCGGAGGCCCGCCCGGTGGTCCTCGCGGCATGCCGATGCCGCCTTCTTTTGGCGGTGCCGGCGGTCCTCCTGGCGCACCTGGTGCTGGCGCTCCCGGTGTACCTGGCGTCGGCGGCCTGCCCATGCCACCACACTTTAACTTCCCCGGAGGCATCCCGCCACCGATTCCACCACCAGGCAGCGGTCTGCCGCCTCCACCTGGAAGTGCAGCTTTTGGTGGTGGTGCTCCAGGTGGCCCTGGTGGTGGGCGTGGTTTCCCCATCCCACCACCGCCCATGTTCGGTGCGAACGGCGCGCCAGGCGGTGTTCCGCCTCCCGGTGCACCAAACGGCATGCCGTTCCCCTTCCCGATTCCTCTGCCAGGTCAGCCCGGTGCACCACCACCCAACTTCCCCGGTTTCCCTGCCGGTATGCCGATCCCTGTTCCTGGCCAGCCAGGCTTCCCGCCGATGCCGCCGCCGCAGTTTATGCAAGGTGCGGGTGCTAGTGGACCGCCCGGCCCTCCCGGTAGCGACAGACGATGACAGAAGGCCAGCTGGTAATGTCAAGTCTTTCTTCTGTGCGTTTGTTTAATCTTGTTGTACGATTTTGTTCTGTTATGATTTTTGCCTATTTTCCCCAGCTTGCGTTTGTACATATAATTGGTCTACTATTATTGCTCTTGTCTCGCGTGGAGAAAGGTTGGGAAACAGACATTTACGGCGTTTACGGGAAATTCAAAACTTGGGTCTTCACGGTCTATATAGCTGTATCTTGTAATAAAAATACCCTGATAAATTGCAGTTTCATGGAAAGAAGGTAGTATTTGTTCAAGCAGTGTCTATGGAAACAATTGTGATATATGAGAGCAAGCATAGGTTGTCCTTTTTTGGAAGTTGGACTGTGGGAAGATATGGAATCAAGTGCAACATGAGACAGTAAAAGCAAAATATCGTTTGTCATCGCAAGACCGGATTTGGTAGGTGCAAGAAAGTTCGTAGGCATAACACGTAAAGTACGCTGACAAGAATACATATATATGGAAGACCAAAAATGGAAGAAAGACAACAAAACTCCTAGCCAGGCAAAGCTGACCGTCCAAAAGAATGATATAAAAAAAGAAGTAGTTCGCCATATGGTTTGTCGTGATATGTCGGAGAGCATCATAAGCTGAACAGGATATAAAAAATATGTGCAAAAAAGAAGATCAAATATCCGTCGTGACAAGGAGCATTATAGAACAAAAAATGAAGAAAAAAAATGAAAGAACGAAAACAGACGTTGCAATCATAACATTCGTGAAGATCAATAGCAGTCTCTCAACTCACTTGAGCTTGTGTAAAGGCATCGCGGTAGTTGGTCCGGCGAATCACCTCGCCGACACCATCCCGGACCTCCTGAGGCCCGCTGATTTTTTGCCGCAGCTCGTTGCTCCGCTTCTCGCGACGCCGTTCGATAAACCGCCGTGGGATCGTGTGCGGGCCGTACTCACCAATCTTGTCGCCCAGACCAAGATTGGGAAGGATCTTCATCGGTCTTCTCTCTTCACCGGCGGCAGCGCCGGTCACCTCATCTTCATGTGCCAAGTTGTTGTTGTTTGTGGTGGGGGCGGCATTGATGTAATCATCAGCACCAGTGTGGCTGTAGTAATTGTTGCTGTCGCTCAACTCGTAGCGCTTCTTCCTGCTCAATGAGGGACTACGCCAGAACTTGAACTTGCGGCTGCCATGACGTTCGGGCGCTGTGTAGGGCCGCTGGATGCCCGGTGCAGAATATTCGCCAAGAGACTCGGTGCTGCCGTGGTGCTTGACAACACGCAAGTTACCGCTGGGAGTGCGGCGAACGGTGCGGCGATCGAGAGTTTCATCGCCCGTGGCAGGGTAGAAATCGTCTGCACGATTGACGGGAAGGATGGCAAATGTCCGCTTCATCCGCATGCTTAGGCTTCTCCGCGGGGCACGGGGGCGGTTGTCAATGGGTGGGTACCGGTAGGTCTCGTCCTCATCGTAGTCGTGATGGTAGTCGTCGTCGTCATCATAGTCGTCCATTTGCTGGGAAGCCGGTCGCCAGAACGGGTGAAGCTTGTCTTCTTCCGCAGGCCGGTCCATGTCAAAGTCGATACTTCTGCGTCTATCAACGGACTCTGAGCGGCGGATGGCAAACGCCCTCCTTGACGCATCTCTTGTCAGTGAGAGAGTACGTGTGAGAAGACCACCACTCCGGCTTGCTGATGGACCGTAGTCGGTTCGGGCTGTACTGCGGCCACGGCCGAGAGCATTGCGCAGAACCACAGATACACTGCGCCGGCGACGGGGTCTGCCGTCAGTGACCCCGGCTTCCTCAAAGTAGTTACCCATATTCCGCTCCTGCTCGGTTGCCGGCGTCAGACCCGACGGTGTAGCCGGAATGAAGTTGATCGCAGGCGGTACGGGTGGAGCGCGAGGGTTCCGCAGGGGAGAATCGACGTCGTCGAGTGAGAACAGCTGCTGGTGGGAGGGAGTCACAGGCATGTCTTCTGCGGCATCATGATCAGTCTTTGTTATTCTGGGTCGGTCAGGCGGCGGCGCAGAGACTGAGCTTGGAGTAAGGGCTGATGCAAACTCAGATGCTGGAGAGGATTCTTGCTTCGACGAGCTCGGTCCCGTGTCATCCGTCAAGCGGTCGGGCTGCGAGTCGTCCGAGCAATCCGACGGCCGGTTGGAGTGGTCTACAACAAGCACCGAGGTGTTCTGATGGGGATAGATGTTCACAGCCAGTGCCTCAGACACCTCTGCATGAGAGTGGTGAGTTGTTGTCGTCTCAACGGATACCATCGAGAAAGGCGTATTGTGCGGAGACAGGTGACGGGAAGAGTAACGGTCCACATGCCGATCCAGGCTCGATCTCGGGTCGAGATGGTTGGGGTGGTCGTAGTTGTTATCGTCACCGTGAATGTTGTCCAGGTCGTTCTTCTGAGCATCCTCGTGTCTCTCTTCGCGCTTGTCAGCGGGCCGATGAAGGACTGTCTGTTGTTCTGTGGCAGAGTTCCGCTCAATCCGAGTATCACAGAGCAAGAGACTCTCAGAACGCTGAGCATCCTGGTTCGCGAAAACTTCATTCTTGGCAGTAGGCTGTTCAGGCTCCACAGCATGCTCAACTTGTTGAGCCGGTTTGGCTGCCGGGCTTGGGTCTCTGACATTGAACTCAGCGCCAGGCTGCGCTTTCTCTTGGTCCTTAAGGCGAGCCCTCAAAATTGCCGAATGCGCGTGAACACTTTCAGCAGTCAACGATCCGCTCCGTGATACGTTGCGGCTTGTTGGGGCTGAAAGCGATGACGACCGTTTTGGGATGGTGGGTGGGAAGTCAATCGTGCGTTGATCGCCTGGTGCAGAACCATCGCGTGCAAAGCTGTTCCGAGTAGATCCTTCAGACTCCGAGTACGCCCTGCTTCTCCGGCTGCGCTGGTCTATGTACGGAGACACCTCTCTGCTTTTTGAGAATTGGGAGAGCGGCGCAGAATGTAAGCTCTGGCTTCTCTTTGACCTGCGACTGCTGGTTGACCGAAGGGACGGCTCCCGGCTGGTGGATCTAACAGATGACAGACGGCTGGGGACAACAATAACGGGAATGCCTCCTGCCTTCCAAATCTCACGCCTGGCGCTTCGGCTCGAAACACTGTTCATGCTGGTCGTGGAAACAATACTATCGTGTCCATTGCTGTTGAAACGTCCACCGTTCGGACGACGCTGTCTCGTTGTCTCATCAACTAACGAAGTGGCCGCAGAACTTGTGGCGGGGGACAAATCGAGGCCCGAGTCACGAAGCGTGACTTGTTTCTTGACGTGCCGAAGAGTCCTCTGCCGTTGTGGGGGAGTGCCAACCAAGACAGCCTCGACAACAGCAGACACTGTCGATTTCGAGGAAGCAGACGCAGTCGAAACACGTGCGCCTCTATCGTTTGTCGAAAGAGATGTGGCCGGCGCCATTTGTGCGACAATTGGCGCAGCAGAAGCCAGTGGCTGCTCACGATTCTGCCCAACCGGCAGGCGCTGTTGTTGACTCTGGCTTTGCTGGCGTTTATGTTGCCGTTGTTGACGCTGCGGTTGCTGTGTTGGCGGCTGTTGTTGCTGCACTGACCGTTGCGCTTGTGGTTGTGTCTTCGGTTGGTCGATGCTTTCGTTGGGAGATGGAAATGTCAATATTCTCTGTGGCAGCGACATGGTCCGGAGGGCTTTTGTTGCATTTGTCGGCGTCACTGTCACGTCTTCAATGACTTCGTTTCGAGGAAGTGGCCCCGTTGCATCCCGATTTGAAGTTCGGCGGTGTCGCACAGCAACATTCCGCTGGAGATTATCGTCCCATTCCTGGCCAACATCCTCACTGCTAGAGCCCCACTCGCCATCAAAACTAACAAATTCACGTTTTGATTTGGGTGTGATGCTCTCCTCGGGGCTGGACTCCAGGCCTAGACCCAGGCCCACAACCTTCGGCTGGCGCTTCTTCGGTGTCTCATCTTTCTCGGCCACGAGGTGACGAACCGTGCTCTCGGATGTCCGCTCCGAGATGGGAGCAGGGCGCAAAGATGCAAAGCTGTCCTCGTTGTCGGACGATGACGATGACGGGTTTTCGCGAGCGGTTTTGAAAGATGCCGTTCTAGAATCAGCAGTGCTTTTTGACATATTGCGGTCCCGGAGAGGCGGTCGCACGGCTGGCCCCTTTGGGCGCAGATCGTGCTGGATGACGTGGGGTGGGGTGACGTCAGGTGTCGGCGGGCTTAGCTGCTTGGTCGGAGTCGTGGGCAGTGCCGGCTTCAGTTGGATATCTTCAGCGCTCCGTTCCGGACTTTGGACATAAGTTGCACTGGATGGCAGTGCGGAGTAGGTGGCTGAGGAGTTGCGCGAGTGCGCTGGTGGTGTTGGTGGCAAGTCGGGGCCGTTACCCAGAGTCTTGGGGTATTGCTTCTTTGTCCGTGGGCTAGATTGTTGTGGGGAGATGATGGACGCGTCGTCGGATTGGCCGCCAACGGCTGAAGATGCGACTGAATTCGCCAGAGCCAGCCCGGCTTTTTTCGACGTTGCTAAAGAACGTGGGCCCCGTAGACTGGCATACGAGGCGTCTTTTCTGGGATGAGGAAGCACCTTGTGCTTTTTGAAGAGGAGCTGGTGGCTCGAGGAAGACGGCCGTGATGAAGGTGGTGACTCTCCATCATCTGTGGCCGCCGTTGCAGGCGCGGTTGCAGGCGGCGGTCTCATCGTGTTGGCGCTAGCCGTTGAACGGCCCGAGCCCAGTAGTTCGCCAGATTTTCGTTGACTATTTCTTAGGAGCGCATCGGTGATATCGAAATAGACGGTGTGCTGTTCATGGTGCGGTACAGTCAGGGAATGGGGAAGATAAGCTTTGAGGCCTTTCAGTCTGCAACAAAAGGCGACAAGTGGATGTGGCGGCTTTTGTCGCTCGAAGCAGGGATCGAGAAATGAGGCGGCTTGGACTTGGTCGAGAACTCAAAGACCCAAAGGCACGTAAAAATAGAACAAAATATTGCAGTCGCTTTGAAGCGAGAAAAACGCAGTGTCCAGCAGATGCGTCGTTGTTTTCGAAGGAGAGAAAGAAATTGCCGATCTTGGTACTGCCGCTCTGCCAATGCTCTCCCCTCTTCGTCAACGTTCTGCCTCTTAGTCGAAGCACACTTTGAGCAACCAGGTGGCGTTGTACACTCTCAAAACTCGTCAGTCGCCGGTGCCGTCACTCAGTTGTCCTTCGTGGAAGGACAGGACTGTTATGCTGCGTCTCGCGCCTCTGTCGTCGTCCGTTCTTGTCGCAAACCTTCGGCTATCATAAAATCATAGGCTAGACTGCAGCCAGTGCCGTCGCAATCCAGCGCATCGCGCGAACGGAAGAAAGTCGTCTTTTGGTCACAAATATCTAATTCGATCGGTAATGTGAGAGCGAGAGGAGGAAGAGGTGAGGAGACGAGGGGAAATGGCGGACTTTGGTCGCGCAGGGACATGCGCTGTATTTCTGCGATCCAAGTCGTTGAGGGGTTCCGCTGGTGGT
Source organism: Ophiostoma sp. CBS 140.51 (assembly GCA_029298735.1). NCBI lineage: Eukaryota > Fungi > Ascomycota > Sordariomycetes > Ophiostomatales > Ophiostomataceae > Ophiostoma > Ophiostoma sp. CBS 140.51. The sequence continues at coordinate 146,455 of JANSLP010000014.1, forward strand.
GAGAGATGTGCGATGGTTCGAAATTGGCGATCGTCGAGCGTGATGAGAATAATAGAAGTAGAGTCAAGGAGAGAAGAGGGGGAGGTAATATTACGCTGCACGATACAGGTGTTGAGTGTGTCTCTGAGCAAGAATAGGAAAGAGCCAGAGAGGCTGGGAAAGGCAAGAGCAAGGGAGAACAGAGTGACTGGAAGGGAAGGCGCCGCCCCCAATCCTTGCATGCTCCAGGCCCTGCCTCGCCTGCTCTGGAAGAATTCTTTTAAGGTGCAATGCCCTGCTGCAAGCATCCACCCTTGAGATTAGCGGGCAAAGGCGCTGAAGTGGCTGTAAAGGTTTCAAGAACACAGGCCTGACGACGACGAAGCATTGCGGCGGCGAATATGCAGCGAGAGCGAAGGTGTGCAGCAGCGTCCCATGTCTGAGAATCTTGGGTCCTTCCTCTTTCCACCTGCGAAGCAGGCTATCCAAACACTGGATGCCATGCATTTTTTTGCAGTCATGATGCTTTTGGACCCGCCAGCGGACTTCAGCTGCATTAGCGGCTGCTTCCAGCAGCGAATTGGACTCGGACCCCGCTCGCTAGGCCAAGCCGTTCCTGCCACCCGAGTTTTTTCTCCTGTCCATGATCGTTATTTCTCTCTTTGTAGCCATTTGGGTCGTGCTTTCTGTCTTTTTGTCAGTTTTGTGCTTGTGTCCTGGGTCTTCCCTCTTTTGAGGATTGTTTGAATAAACAAATGCCCTAGGGAAGGAACTGAGGGCCGGTCCTTCCCTGGTTGACTATGTCTAGTGGGCAAAAGCGCTCATGGGCGAGGCCGCTCCTTCCCTCCCGTGGCGCCAGTACGAGGCCAACACGCGGCATGTGTGTAGATCAGCAGAATGAGGACAGTGGCGCAAAGAGGAAAGTGGTCAGAGCCCATGACGAGTGTTACTTTGATTTTCTGCATCGATTAAGTGGACTCTCATGGAAGGCGCGAACGGGAACACAGCCTTCCTCTTCTCTTCACGTTCTTTCCTCGAAAACTTCGTCGGAGACATCTACGATCTCTTCGGGGTCTTCCCCTCCCCTTTTCTACACTTATATTTCCCTTCCAATTTTTTCTTCCTCTCACCACATGTCTCTCACCCACCCTTCGCCCACCTTCGACCTTCTCTTCTGACACCCTCTCCTGTCCAGATTGGCCGGCTGCGACTAGACGTGCAGGATGCAGGAGACCACCCACGAATCAGAGCACGGGGCCGGCTCTCGAGGCTGCTCGGCCATTTGCGAAACCTGCATAGGCTGCAAAGAAGGGCCAAAAAAGGAGAAAGGTCTCGGATCCAGCAAATCAGACACCGAGACGGCTCACAAGCAAGGTGCAGCATTTGCAGACAAAAGCTGCAGGGCAGAGAGCGACCCAGCCACGCGCACACAAGATGGACTCGATGTGAGAGAAAATGGAAGAGATTTCTCTGGCGTTTTGCTAGACCAATGCACCCTACCCCCTTTCTTCGGCCGTTCTATGACTAGTCTCGTGTTTCTGAGCAGGTTTTATCATTACTCTTTCTCTGTCGGGTTTCTTCTTTTACTGACTTTTTCTAACTCTTCCTGCTCCTGCAAGGGGATGCTTTTCAGCTCGTCAAAAGTAGGCGCTGGATGAAAAGCAGATGCCTTGCATAACAACGATGCTCTCGCATCCCACAGTTGGGTCGCCAGTGCCTTTGTGGAGTGCTATTTGTGGTAAATAGTTGAAAGAGGAAAAGAAGCCAACCAGAATGTTGCCCTTTTCTTACTCTTTTTAACCTATTTGAATATATTGCCGTAATATATTTCCCCCCTCCGCTCCAGCAAACACAAAGGTGTGGGTGGTGCCGGTCCGCGATCTCGGAGATCCACTGTTCCGTCAACGATTTTATCTCAAAAGGGACAGAGCCTAGACCAAGCTCGATCACTTGAGTGTTCATCATGGTATACGGTACAGATGTGCCAGTACATCTTACACCTTACGGCCGTGTTCTCGATGAACCGAGTAGGTAGTGTTGTGTTCCTTCTTCTGCTTTTTTTCCTCAACATCTACGACATGCTTCGCTCTCGCTTCGCACCTTTGAGCCAAACTCTCTCGCCAACAACATGCTCCAAGCAGCAGAAGAACAAACAAATACTCAACTCAAGCTCCTTTTTCGTGACACGAACATCAGAAGGCGGCGGTCTGCAAGTGCTACGCGACGTCTTGCAGGATCGGCCAAAGGTGAGCTCGAGACTGCAGATTCTGCGATGGTCAGGATACACTTGTCGTCTCTTTGATCCAAAAAACGATCAATGTTTGAATCCAACCAATTTGAATCAACCAAAGAGTTGTTTCCAGCGGCAGTGGCTCCTTGCTGTTTGATTTGGTCCCGTTGGCTCAGACTTGTGGACTTTGGCCCCTTTCTCCTGCTTGCAGTCATACGAGACTTGTGTAGCAAAAAGAAGTCATAGGAAACCAAGACGAAGCAAGGCTCGTTTGCCAGCACACACAAAGGTTGTGCAGCAGCTGAGCCCCGAAGGTCGATATACGCAACCCTGCATTCGGCACTTCCTGAACCACTTGCATGCCAAGAGGGGAGCCAGCCTCTCACGTCGTGAGGTGTACAGAAATGCTGTATTCTCCGACAAATACCTGTTTTCTCTCTCAACTACCTCTTCTATTTTCCTTTCACCTCTTATCCAGGTATGATGTGAGTTGACAATGGCCACGTATCGCACAGCAAACAACACGGTAATTTACAACTATCATCTTCTTCACCGTCTGTCGACCAAACAAGTGTTCATAGTTGAGGCGGGAGTCATGTACCATGGTCGAGGGCCTCCCGGGCCCGATATGTGTCGGCATGCCGCGCCCAGATCATACGGCGTTGACGAGCCGTAGGCAAGCCGTGGTCAGGACGGCTTGGCACAAGTGGGCCAGCCGACTGCAAACGGGAACGGGATGCACAGCCTCGTCGTGTAGCGCACCTCCACTTGCATCAGCCTTAAAAGGTGTGCATCTAAAAGTTTAGTCGTGCCGGCTGCCAGTTGACACGTCTGTGGGAGCGAGGCTCGGGGCCATTCTTGGCGGATGATGCCGTTGCTGAGCGGAGCCAACCTTTTTTTTGGTTTGATTTTATATTTTAAAAATCAAACGAAAAATAAAATCAAACGCGGGACGAAGGGATAACGGGCCCGTCACCATATCCGGAAGTTGGCATTTTCGCATGCATATATTTCTTGTCTTACCCATGAGCACGAGCGCCCATGACATTGAACGCCAACCCCCTTAGCCAAGAAGACGTACGGCAAGATCATATTGTCCAGGAGATGCAGCCCGTCTCCCAAATATGAGAGAGCATCATGACATGTTGATGTCGAGTTGTCACGAGGTATTGTCAAGACGCTACGAGATATTTGGTCATTGATTTATCTTACTTTATCGAAATCGAACATGTCTCATGGCACCGTGCTATCCATTAACCAATGCTGAGGATAGGCACAATACACGCAGGTCATTTTTCCTAGAAAGTCTTAATGGTGATAGAATGCCCCACGATGTTCGGCAGCTTCATATTGCTTGGGGATCTTAGAAGTCAGCATTCGTCACAGCAGCGTCACGACTCGAAAGTCCCTCTTTCACTCGGATTCGGGTAGCCTGACATGACCCCATTACATCATCATCGTCACCTCTCTATCAGCAGGATCGTCGTCGGCGACGGATGCATCTACTCATGAAAGAGCCAATATGGCACGCGCATATGCATTGACGGGTCGAACTCTACTCCTCTCATGCCTACAGTCTTTGACGGCGTATTTTTTCTTTCCTAAGAGGCACTGCATAGCATCGTCATGTCGGAAGTCGGTGACGCCATTCGGCCACGACCTGATGATCTGTCTACAGCTCATACTCTTTGTCTCTTCGACGACAACCAACATTTGATGAGCCGGAAGTCGGGGCACTCTCCTTTGATGGATATGAAGAACAAAGCGTCTAAAGCTGGAGCTGTCCCAAGCTAGATGGTAGCTCGGCTATGGAGCCCTTCTGACAGAACCACATAGTCTGTCAATCGGGTTCCAAGGAATTTCATATCCCTTGTTCTCGTCACTGTGAGTCTTTCACAACATCTTTACTGTCCTTCGCTGAATTCCGATATCTTTTTTACGGCTTGATGCGATATCGACATCGTCAGATCGTCTAACTCGATGTACTCAGTAGTCTTTCTCTCCCGTTCTGTCCGAAATCAGCAGTCTGTCACGTTGTCTGTCACATCGTTCTTTGTCGACCGACCCCCTGGTCCCTCGATTGCCCCTGCAATTCCCCCTCTTCACCCGCCAGACAGACGAAGTACTTTTGGTCGCTACGACGCGCCAAAGCAGTAACATCGAAGCTATGACGCCTTGATTATCCCCTCCATCCATTCTTCTCACGCCGATGGATGTCAAGACAAAGCATATTCTTTCACTGCTTTCTTGCTTTCTTTCATCCACGTCCAACCGTTGGAAAAGTGAGACATACAGGGCTCTATTTCCCTTTATTTTTCAGCAAGTCGATTAAACTATCCACGAGTGCCGGAAGCACCTTTCTGGCAAATGCCCATCATATTTCTCTCGGACAAGAGCCGGAGGATCATCTCCAATAGGGAAACAAAAGAAAACAGCAAGGGCAAGACAAGAGCAACCTCAAAGGGATATGCATAATACGCGGGAGACCAAGGTGACCATAACCAAGAATAGAGCGGCGATATGCGATATCGGTGCTGTTGGCGGTTGTTCTACGGAGCAAAAGCTGTTTTCGCCTCACTCCGTCTCCTTTTCCCTCCCTTGTCTCTCCCTCTTTTTCTGATCTCCTCGCCACTGTGGCGGGAGCTCCTTCCTCGTCCCAACAGCTTTAGCCGTTTGCTCGCTTGGAAGAGCTCGAGTGCCTTTACTTGCGTCGTTTAAGCTTTTGTCTTCCGCTTCTTTCTCTCCTTTGTGTCCTATCGGGGCTACCATTTCCAACCAACCGCCGCCGCTACTGTCCTTCTTTTTGCATAACGGAGTCGCAAGCGAGGTTTTGTGCTCGGGATAGACCAATGTCGTGCCCGCACAAGTGCATGTTATTCAGCGCATTGACGCTACGGGGAAGCTGGTCCAGGACGGTTCGAGCCATTCGCTCTTCTTCTTTTAGCTTTTTTTCGGTGATGTGTCGTTTATCGTTTATCAGGCATTCTCTAAGCTCCGTCGATAAAGCTGCTCTTATCGTAATATTGAATGCCAACAGCTTCACTGTCTCGACTGGGTCTGTGTCGTAACGCCCCTGCTGGCCGAGGGACTGACTGGCGCGCCAATCAATAGGCATGTCTTACAAAAAAACGTTTTTTTTTACCATCTGCGACAAAATGTCTCTTTCAACGATGAACCGAGGGACAATGTCTGAGAACCACGCTTTCCGTCGCCGGTTTCAATTTCTGTTCACAGCTCTATCGAATGTGTTTCTGTACGTGCATGGTATCTTGATATTGTTCTGCACATCTTTTCCGGATGGTTTGTTCCCTCATCCTGCATTCGTTTCATAAATTCCTTCCCTCGTATTTTCTCCGGTATGAAGGGTCTACCCTGGCGACGATCTCTTTGTCGCTGGCCAAGCCAGATCCTTACGTCGTAAGTATACTTCTCGAGCTTCTTCACTGAATTCTCTGTATCATTAATGCTCCGCAGTATTCCGAACCCGTCTGGCTCATCTCTCGTCCGGTCCTCATCCCATCTTTTATTCCCTTACAATCATAGTTCGACCGCTATTTCTCCAGCCATCCATAGTCGGACGCAAACGGGCGATATACTAGAAAGGTTTCTACACCAAAATCGCACAGTGCCCAAAGTACCCCACAAGCTGGGACTTACACCAGCTCCACAGTGTACTTTTCATTTTCATCAGATCCGATCTTCACATTTTCCTCACATCTCTTAAAATAGAAACAGAAGCAACAGAAAAAAGCGCTCAAGGGGTATTGGCAAAAAATTTCACAAATTTTGCAAAGCCTGAAAGACTCATATAGCCATCTATGAAAATGGCCACGCATTGTGTGTCGACAATAAAATTAAATATTGGCAATATTGTACGTCGTAATTATCGATAGCATTGTCAGCCAAGTAGCCACAAATATGTCTCAATTGTCTTTTTCATCGGCCTTTTCATCGCATCGACACTATTCTAAAAGGAGTCTTATATCTTACGAAGTAATGAATTTGTCGTCATCGTCTTTCAGCCCAACGTTACGCTCGTCGCCTCCGTCGTCCGTCGAGGAGCTTCCCACCCACCTGTGCTTTCCATGCTCTCTTTGTCGTGCTCGATGGCTCTTGGAAAGCCTTTCTTGTTCTGGGATGGATCTGTCTTGCATCTCTTGCACTTGCTTGCACGTTTCTTTGTTTGTACTTCCGCTACCAATTAGTTAGTGGCGCTACTTTCCTTCTTTTTGCTCTTTTTGCTCTCTGATGTAATCCTTCGAGCCTTCCTCTTTCATATGCAGATGCAACTCCCTACTGTGTGCTCCTCTCTCTTTCTCTCTTTTGTGAACTGCATCCCTTCCATCACCAAAAAGCAGGGCATGCCATGAAAGAAACAGGTCTGCAAACCGACCAGCCTTCTCCACTGTTGCAAATGGCAACCATGTCAAACATGTCTAAAAAAAGGGATCCCGCAAGTCTGTCGTGCCTTTTTACCATGCTGTGAGTGCATGTCGCAGTGGGCACAAGTGGGCTGGATTGCCTTAATTATGGAGCCTGCCCCTTCCTAACCGGGCAGCGCTACTGCGGAAGGAATGGATCGTCCAGCTGCCCCAGCCCACTGGAGCTCTTTCCCCACCACCTCCAGCGCCTGACTGCATCAACAGTGCACCTTCCCTTTCCCACCCCGCCATTAGTTGGGAGAAGAGCTCCTTCCCTTCCCACCACCCCGTCTTCTGGAATGCGCCCACCAATGCACCTTCCCGTTTAACAGTCCCAAATGTGTGCGATGGTCTTGCCTTGTGTGGACGGAGAATAACTATTTTTGTTATTGTTGTACCTTGTCTCTTTGCACCTGCATCTCCTATTTCCGTTTCTGATGATCGTACAAGAAACATGCTCAGAAATGGCTAGCATCGAAACGCAAGCAGCAAAAGAGCCACAAAACTTGGCAGTGCAATCCCTTTGCACGGCGCATCGCAATCAACAACCACCTTGTCGCAAGAGACAAAAAACAAGAGACTTGCGAATGCGACACGCCAGCGCCAACACCAAACAAGGGCCCGCACTAGATCTCGCCATCTTCGATTTGCCTGTTCTCTCCTTTCTGGCCTTTCGTTCTGCCCAACCGCCCGTTTTGTCGCTTACTCCACTCGCCTTCCTGTTCTTTTTTTGTTCAGTGTGCGGCTCATCAACACAGATGGACTACCATAGGTCACGAAACAGCTGCATGCGAGAGGGAGTGATCTGTGTGGAAAAGCGCAATGAAGAGGGAAGTCTACCGAGCTCAGGTTCTCTGCCAGGCCGCCTATGCAAGGCGCCTAGGGTAAAGCATTTGTGCCTCAGGCACGACCCTAGGTGGCGATATGGGCGCGCAATTCTAACCCCCTAGGGAGACACTGCTGGGCACTGCTGGGCACTCTCTCGACGCAACCTCAACACAGTACAGGTCCTCTTCTCGGCGGTGTTCTGAACGTCCTGGCTCCCTGGATCTCCCTGCTGCATCTCGCATACTAACTTTCTGCGCCGGCGTTCCAGCTTTCCTTGCCAGAGCTTGGCCCAGGCCCTGGTCTGTCTCGCCATGTCTCTCTCTCACGCAAACTCCTTTGCGACCATGACATCAGAGAGACCCGCTTAGAAGCAAGACCTCGTCCCCCGGCCATTTTCAACCACTCTCATCGCTGGCCCGGCATCCTCGAACCTCTTTTCGCCTCTGAGCTTCGACATCGCCTCACCAAAGAGGGATAGGGGAGGCAGTAAGTACATTCATTGGCTCGGTCGCCGTTGCTCGCTGGACAACCAAACAGCATCTCTCTTTTGAGATTTCTACATGCCGGGGGCCAGTGTCGAGGAAAATGAAAGGAGGGCAGCTAGCAAGGACTCTAGCAAGGACTCTAGCAGGGACTGTTGCCAGTCGAGCCAGTATTTGCCTGTTGGTTAAACTCTGTTCCCCAAGCCAAGCGAACGCGGTCGTTTTCGTTGTGTCTTTGATGCTCTTGGTAATGTCTTACACCGAACCGTTGCCAGGCATGCCGGTCCCAGCCTGCCCTTGGGGTACTGTGTATTGTTCTCTTTTGTCTCTTTCTGTCGTCTGCCTAGGGGCTGGGCGGATTCCTCGGGCGAGGACAAAGGGAACCTCGTGGGGACTTGCAAACCCACCGGCGCCGAGTGGCGATCCAAAGTCACTCGAGTCCATGTCCATGTTTCGTCATCCTCGCTCCGTCTCGCTTCCATCTCCCTCGCTGGCCATCTCGCCATTTCTGTTCCTGGGGAGAGCATGCCAGGCCTCCCAGTTACCTCCCTCCTCCTAGATCAAGACTCAATGGGGGTTGCCGGTCCTCGCAGCTCCCTCTTCTTCTTCTCGTCCGCTATTCCCATGGACCGGTGTTGCCGTTCCGTCTAGATCTTAATCATCTAATGTCCTCCCTTTGTCAGGACCTGCTCTATTAAAGAAGCAACTCTATCCCCCATATTCCGATCCCCTTATATTCCGGTCCCTCTCTCCTCTCTTTTCTTTTTTCTTCTTCTCTTTTTCTTCTTCTCTTTTTCTTCTTCTCTTTTTCTTCTTCTCTTTTTCTTCTTCTCTTTTTCTTCTTCTCTTTTTCTTCTTCTCTTTTTCTTCTTCTCTTTTTCTTCTTCTCTTTTTCTTTCCTCCTCTACCTCGCCTTTACTGTCACTCGCTCAGAGCATTGTATCGGCCGCCTTCACACAGCAGCAACATCCCAAGAGCTTCCATTCGCATTCTTCACCATTCCCGCCTCAGGTTAATTTCAATTACACCACTCAACACCATCATCATGAAGCCCTCTTCGATCCTCCTCGCCTTGACGGCCGGCGCTGTCGCCTACGGCCAGTCTTCTTCGGCTGCTCCCTCGTCTGAGGCCCCGTCCTCCTCGGCCGTCTCTTCGGCTAAGTCCTCGGCTGCCTCTTCGGCCGCCTCCTCGGGCGCTTCGTCTGCCGCCTCTTCGGCTGCTTCGTCTGCTGCCTCGTCGGGCGCTTCTTCGGCCGCCTCGTCGGCTGCCTCGTCGGCTCCCGCCACGACCTCTGCCCCCACCACCGCTGCTGGCGGCGGTGGTGCTGGCGGCAACGGCACTGCTACGACCACTGCTGCTGGCGGTGGCGGTGGCAGCTCCGGCGGTAACGGCACCTCGGGCGGTGGTGGCGGCGGCTCCTCGGGCGGCAACGGTACTGGCACCACCACCGGCGGCTCCGGCGGCTCTGGCGGCAACGGTGGCAGCGGTGGCGGTGGTGCCACCACTGTCCCCACTGCTGGTGCCTCTGCCAACAAGGTCGGCTCCCTGCTGGTTGTTGTCGGCGCTGCTGCCATCTACTTCCTGTAAGCGGAGTAAACTCCTGCAGAGAGTTTACTGCCCAATTTACAACCAAAACAACAACCCGCATTGGCAAGACAAAATCATCACTCCCCCACCCATGAGCACAGCTTGCACCTCATCACGCGTTCTCGTGAGATAAGAGTCGTTGCGCTTCTCATTTTAATATATATCCTCTTCTGGTTTTTTGTTCTTGATCCAAACCACCGGCGTTTCAACTCGGACTGGCGAATTTGGAGTTATTGCTTAATACTTGAGGTTGCTTTCGTCTCTTGCGAGAGATGAAAGTCGGTCGACTTGGCTTGTCCATCTTTGACTCTTTCTCGAGACCTTTATTTATGGTCAACAGTGAGAAAACAAGATGGATAAGTTCACTTAGACTGTTGCTGCAAGTCGGCACACCTCTACTGGGGGATCTCTTAATATGGATGGATGCATTTTTGTCTGGTTTTTCAAACCAACCTAATACTATATAGACCGCAATTTTTTGCAAAAAAATGATTTCTTGAAAAGAACAAAATTACCCGCGTTTATTTCTCTGTGATATGTGTGACATGTGGATATTTGATGTGGCCATAATGACCATGTAAGTTCTTGTAAGTTCTTGAAACATTCCCAACAGACCCTTGCCTTGTATGTTAGTCTGTTGAAGTACACTTCGGATCCCAGCCCTTGAAGCATTGCACCTTGTTCCCTACCCTACACTCTCGTGTTCTCTCCCCCACAACACACGGTGTTTCATGCTGCCTTGCTGGCCTCTAACCTCCGCCGCTTTACGCCTCGACACCGCCTCCTACGGCAAACGACGCCTCGTTCTGGAACCACTTCTGGACCGTCCGCAGCCGCTCCGTCCGCTCCTCTGCCAACCGAGTGCCCTCGGGCGTCTTCATCCGCTGGCCGACAATCACCAGCTTCTCGTCAAAGTGGTCCAGGCTGTCCTCGAGCGTCCGTCCATTTGCCTTGCCATCTGCACCCGCCTTGGCGCCGTACGCAAAGCACCGCGCCACACCCACCGCACCCAGCGAGTCGAGTCGGTCCGCGTCCTGCACAATCGCCAGCTCGGGCATGTTTCTTGCTAGCTCGGCGACGGCCGCGCGCGTCTCGTCAGTCTTGTTCTCGCCGGACCAGCTGACATTCTGGCAGACCTTCATGACCTGGCGGCCCAGCTCGACAATGTCTTCTTCCTTGGCCTTCCCCTCACCTGCCGGTACGGACTGCGCACACCGGTGAAACACGGCGGCAGTCGCCCGTGCACCCGTATCACTGGCATACGGTGTATCCTTCACCAGCGCATCAATGGCCTGTACCTCGTCGTCCGACACGGGCGCATAGTCGGCGCTCTTAATGTACTTGCGATCGCCGACGTCGTGCAGCAGAGCGGCCAGGGCTACAACGCGCGCGTCGGCGGGCTTGCCAGTGTTGGCCTTGGTATAGGCCTGGTACAAATGACTCGACAGGCCGACAACACGGCGAATGTGGTTAAAGTCGTGCGAGCCGTCGTACTGGGACATGTGGACACGCACGGCAGCAGTGACGGCCTCGATGAGAGGGTCACCCTGAAGCGAGAAAGGGTCGGTAGACATCGTGAGGATGAGGCGGTAAGTATCTCTTACTCAAGATTTATGAACCTTTTTTGTGTCAATAAAAAATGTAAAAAAAAAGGTTGATGAGAAAGATGATGCAAAACTTCTCAAGGAAACAAGAGATGTCGTCGTCCTTCTTGTATGTCTTAGCGCAGGGACCATGGGCTAGGCAACAAACGGCAGACAAGCAAGGGCGGGTCTAAAGTCTGACTTTTGAACTCCCCAGCCTCGTTTCCCGCTGCAACCTCATGTCACAATGTTACCTCTGTTTCTTTGCTTTTTCGTTCGCAGAGCCGCGTGAATTCAGCCTCAGTCCACGGTATTAGTACTGCTTTTCCGCTTGAAGCTCCGTCCGACTTCACAACAACACGCGAAACCTCGTCGTTGCCGTCGTGGCAGTGATTGTTGTCTGCGGAGTTCTTTTCGTCTTCTCGTCAGATTAGGCGAGCTGCACGTCGTGTGAGTCAAATGGCCTGGTGAGTCGTCGTGGGTTTGTATTCTCACTGTCTGTCGCGTGCCGTGTGCTCCGTTTTCGTAATTCAGTCTGAAGTCGTTGGGAGTCAACATCAACATCACAAAAGTTGAGGCTGAAAAAGGGGGCCCATGTTGACACCCAATGAAAGCATTTCTCACTAGGATGACGAGCAAAAACGGAAGGAGCGCGCCGAGTTCCAGACCGCTAAATGCTAAGGCGACGTGCCCCATTATTTAGGGCGTCCGCCCCACATATGACACGAGAAGCCTAACACCACGCTGCACAGCAGCATTCAAGTGTGTCATCTCATGAGGCCGTTCATTTCTCATCGTCTTTTCATGAATTTTTCATGAATTTTTCACGGGCCCTCTTGATATCAGATTACCCAAGACCTTCAGCTAGTTTTGGTATTCTTTTGACAATTTCTGACAGTGGTCATGGGCTCTGTTTTTTTAGTGGCTTTTATTTTTATTTATGTTTTATTCAAAAAAAAAATTTCAAAACAAAAGAAAAGAAAAGAAAAAAGAAACATTCTCCCGAATCTAAATTTAACATTTCGTCTTCTCGCGGCTTTCTGTTGGAGATATTTTAAATATATTTTACATGATTTTCATACTCATAGAACGGGGCTCGAAACCCCAACTATTTCGGCTTTTGTATTTGCTCGGCTTGACTTGTGACAGTCTCCCACACCCATCTGAGTTACATTCTGAGTACCACTTGTCTTCAGAATGAAACGGACAGTTAACTTCATGTGTCGTACTCACGTTGTCTTTTCCACGACTCCTTGGCGGCCTCCTCCAGCCTGTCATCGACACTTGGGATCGTTTTTATCTGACTTTGTTTATATTCTTACTCATGACTTCACTCTGGTCTTAATACCCCTTTACAACGCAACAGGTGCATACCCGCCGGCACGACGGTGCTGAACGCTCGGCACAACTGTAGTCAATGGGGTACCTTGCCACGCACTTGCCCATCGTCTAGACTGCTTCTTTTGGTAATTCACTCGGCATCAACAGTTCTTGTGCGGAACATCGGACACTTCACTATGTAGAGAGTTACAGAGTGGGACCGGAGACATCGTGCAGACTCTGATCTCGCGATGGTGTGAAGAAACTATATGGTCATGCGAGCAGATATGCCGTGTCTCATTCAAGATGTTCGGAACAAAAGGAGAAGGACGAGAAAAAACAAGGTGGAGAAGGACGAGAAAAAACAAGGTGGAGAAGGACGAGAAAAAACAAGGTGGAGAAGGACGAGAAAGGCAAGGGAGCCCGATCGGTGCTAATGAACACTTGCATACTTCGTACGTGGACAGAAAAGTTAGAACGAGAAAGACCACGAGAGCGGGCCGTCGGGATCGATGTGGAGAGAATGAGAATTAGTCGAGGATGCTTCCGCGGTCGTTCCGGCAGGCAGGGCATTCATCCCAAGACCAGAGAATATCAAGGCCGAGAACGTGCCTCAAAAGTGGATTGTAGGGTTACGGCGGCGGCTATTTTGTCTTTCCTGGTCGTCATCCTCGGGCACAGTCAAGATTGAGTCGAGACCGTGCGCAGCATTCTTTTCTGTCTTGACGACGTACTTTCCTCCACTTTGTTGACCTGGTCTAGTGATCGCCATAGCAAGCGCGCTGGACAATGGAGCTGCAGGACCGAGAGAACAGATGCAGTAAGTTCTTTCACTTGGCAAGATACAGTACTCCGTACGCCGTATTTCCCCCTTTTCTCTTCCCAATATCTGTATCATCCTGCAGTGATACGCTGTGCTGAGCACAACCACGGCGTCAATAATAGGGGGCATGAACTACATATCCGGTGTGCTCAGACACCCACTGTCTATTTTATACAAAGTATGCACTTCACACTGTGCCCCAAATGCAAAATTCTTTGATCAATCGGCCGCACGCTCTACCCGCCGGTCAGATATCAATCGTATGCGGCTTGCCGAAGAGGAGTCCTTTTTGAAAGTGTCTTGGTGTGCACCAGAGGCACACTGCTGGCGCGCACTCGCTCGGACATGGGCATTGTGCTTGATAAATAAAATAAAGACTACAAAGCATCACCAGGCTGAATGATCCCTGCCCCCCAGAAGAATAAACATTTGTTCAATATGAGAATGGCCGACGGAAGGCATCTTGCGAACAGACATAAACAAATTCTACAAGCGATGAGACACTTGTCTTTGCACTTGGACTGGACTTTTTACTGTGGCGTATGAATTGGTTTTAGTTTTAATAGAAAATGCTCACAAATTGGTATTGCTTGGATGGACAACTATCTCTGGCCATGATCTGGTCTCTTCTTCCTTTTCTTTACATAAATGGAGGGGCTGGCACGAACAAAACAAACACAAAAAAAAAGCCATCGGACAACGGCCGCAGAAATGCGACCGCCTTTAGTTCCTTGGTGTTTTTATCTCGAAAATAAATACAAAGACGAGCGGAGACGACAGAGGAGAAGAACGTGATGCATCGTGTGCTGCATGTCGCCTGCACGTCGGTCCTTTCATCCTTTTCATTTTCCTCCTTCTCGCACTCGAAAATCGCATTCGTGTTTATTCAACTCTACGGACACGTCTACGTACACGAATTGGGACGCAGACCGAACGATGGCCTGCAGTTGCATGCATGTTGATGAAGACGAGAGAGGATGGGAGAGGAATAAAAGAGAGAAGAGGACAAAATGTGGAGACATGTGTTGTTTCTGTGATGTAATTGGCCAGACACTTTTTTGGATCCACTGAAAGTGGACCATTGCCCGCGCAGCCAATCCGCGGACCGCTGCAACCCTGCTGAGATGGGCACACTAGGCGGTCGTCGGCCAATGGCAGCGCCGAGTTAGACGCCCTCACTCGTTCCTTCCCATGCTCGCCATGCCGCGTCGATGGTGACCTCTTTCCTCTTGGGACTGCAAGCAGCCAATACCACGCGTGCCTTGCCATATCACACATTGTTTTTTTGCAGTAAACTTTTATTCTTCATGCTGCGCTGTATCCTGCACCATAGCCAGGTTGATCACCTCGCTCAGCACATCTGCCCGTGCCTTTCTCATTTCTCTCGGTGCCGTCGACTTCGACCTCGACCCCTGTCAGCTGGCCCCCATCACAGCACACGAATAGCCGCCGAACATGCAGTAGCTTCCTTTTATCTGTCTGACTAGTCTTTATTTTTTTTGTTTCTTTCCGTCGTCTTTCTTGCTCTCCTCTTCAACAGCCGTCACCCCCCTGATCTTATTTCTGTCCGCTCCTCCAGCTGTGATATCGATCTCGCTAGGACCGGGGGCTTGCTCTTTTGGATGCTTGGATGCCAACATGGAATGTTCCTCTAATTCAATGTGACGACGAATCCAGAACTTGACTGGCCTTTCTGGGCTGCCCATTCCCCGGCACACCTTTTTTGTTTCTTTTGTTTCTCTCGGGCGTTCCCCATCTCATGTCTTTCGTCACCCCTGCCACAGACCCTCATTGGCTCTTCACTTGTTTTCTTCGATCTCGTCACGCATTTCATTTTCCAGCGTGGGTCAGAGAGGAAGACTTCTTTCTCAACTTTGTTTCCTCAGCTCTCGCGTAACATCTCCCATCTGCAGGCTTCCTCGTGGGCACATCGTAGTCGCGCCGTGCAGGCCGTGCAACGCTGCATGCAGCGTGCTGTGCTGTGATGACCGGAGATGGGGGCCTTTTCTTTTGCCTTTACGTATTTTTTCTCTCTCTGTCTTTGATTTCTTGCTCTTTTGATTTCCTCCCCACCATGTTTGCCGTTGCTCGTGCGCTGACCTGCATGCTGTGCACCGCATGGCAGAGTTGGGGGCGGCTATGCGGGTCTTGGACAGGGGAGCAAATAAGAAAGAGGGAAGAAAGTTAAGTGGCCTTGTGAAAAGAGAAAAGAGGAAAAGAAAGAGATACCACCGAAAGGTCCATTGTATCGATGTGGGTGGGACTGGCCTTGCCAGCCGGCCACCAACGGCCACCCGCCTGGCCCCCCTCCACCCAGCGTCTCCTCTCACATCTTGTCCATCTCGCCAACCCGTTATATAAGTCGCCTTGCCGCCCGCCTCCTTTCTCATTTCCTCTTCTTCTCTTTTTCTTTCTTCAGCAAGTTTTTTATCTTCAAAGGCCAGTCGTTGTTTGTTCGTGCTCTTTTTTCCCCCTTTCCTCTTTCTCTCTCTCACCCCCTAGAGCCGGTCTCTAATCTTAATTACACTCTCACTCTCACCACCATATACACATCAATCTCAAAGTACTCAGTTCGCCGGTCGTTCTGTGTCTTGTTTAATAAACAATTTTCTGCCTTTCCCTTGCCCACCAAACTTTCCAGTTCTTGTTCCGGTAACAAGAGCGAACTTTCAGTCTTTTTTCTTCTTCTTCATTGAATCAGGAAAAAAAACTTGTCCATCTTTTTCAAGACTACCATTCTTTTCAGAATCTTAATAATTTTTTCGTCTTTTTGACATTTTCAAACCTCCTTTTTTATACACCCTTTTTACCGCTTTTTCAACCCCTTCTTTCCAATCAAAATGTCGACCGTCCAGCTTTCCTTCAACCTCCGCGTCTCTTCCAGCGTCAAGACCGTGCACCTGCTCGGCTCCTGGGACAACTATGTTGGCCAGCTCCCGCTGTCCAAGGACAAGTCCGCCTCCAAGTCCGGCTCGTGGAAGGGCACTTTCCGCTTCCAGGGCAACACCCTCGAGGCCGGCCAGCGCTACTGGTACTACTACATCATCGACGGCTACCATGCGTCGCACAACCCCAGCGAGAAGTCCACGCTCGAGCCCACCACCGGCCGCGAGTTGAACGTTCTTGATGTGCCCAAGGCCAAGTCCTCGTCTTCCTCCAAGTCGTCGTCGTCCAAGATCTCCTCCAGCCACAAGTCTTCTTCTTCGTCCTCCCGCCACTCTTCCAAGGACAAGAAGCGCAGCTCCCACGCCGAGATCCCCAAGGGCCGCCCCCTGTCCACCTCCCAGATCAAGTGCCCCAA
Organism: Ophiostoma sp. CBS 140.51; assembly: GCA_029298735.1. Taxonomy (NCBI): domain Eukaryota; kingdom Fungi; phylum Ascomycota; class Sordariomycetes; order Ophiostomatales; family Ophiostomataceae; genus Ophiostoma; species Ophiostoma sp. CBS 140.51. The sequence continues at coordinate 163,010 of JANSLP010000014.1, forward strand.
GCCCCAGTCTCCCCACGCCACCCGCAACATCCTCACTGCCGACTACGACCTGTCTGAGCTCTCTGAGCAGTTCGCCGCCACCGGCTTCGAGGACGACGAGTACAACGCCAACGCTGTCGTCTACGACGGCGACTACGCCGAGGACGCTGCCTACGTCACTGCCGACTACGGTGTCCTTAGCGGCTCCGACCTGTCCTACTCGTCCGACGACGCCAGCAGCGTCAGCTCTGGTGCCCACTCGAGCATGTCCGGCTACAGCACCCCCGGCTCCGACTACAGCTCCTGCACCTGCGAGCGCTACGGCATCACCCGCAAGGGCGACCGCGTCCGCATCGACTGCGGCGGTGCTCGCTGCGGCTACGACGACGAGTGCTCGTCGTCCGAGGACGAGGAGATCTGCGCCACCTCGTCGCGCCGCAACGGCATCATTGTTTCGTGAATGAACTGCCTGCCAATCGGTGTTGCTGCTGCTGCTGCTGTTAATAATACGATGACGATCTTTGAGACGACGAGATGACGACGACATTACGACTTTTGACGATTGATGAATGACCTCCCATGCCAACCCCATGAAAAGAAAATCAAAAAGGACCGCGCCGCTTTACTTGGAAAGCCGCCCTTCTTGTCTTGTGTTCTAGGCGGTCATTCGCATCGACAGATTCGTTTCTTGTTGTTGCCATCTGCCCAGCAAAGGGAATTCCTCATGAGTGTTTTGCCTCGTGCATCCACTCTCTGGTACCTGAACCCCCCGACGCGGCTCGTTCCTCTCCTTATCGAGCCGCGGAAAGAAGAACCCAACCCCCTGAAGAAGCAAAAAGGGAACGAATGAATGAGAAAGGAAATCAAGAGAAAAGAGAAGTAAAAATTCAAAACCCCCAAAAAGAACTCGAAAAGAATTTGACGGCAAGTCCTCTCCTCCTGGATTGTCTGCCCACACCCCATCTTCATCCTTGGATAAGTTTTGTTTTGTTTCATTGCCTCAAAAAGAGAAAAAGAACGAACCCCTCAGTTTTTGCCACACGCACTTCGCCTGGGCTTGTCTTGGTCTACTTTTTGACGACAAGACGGGTAGGCCGAAGACGTGCATACACTCCTCTCCTTTCCCCATTTCCGTTGTGGCCAGAGAAGAGATGAAAGGGCCTCGAGCTGGTCCCGTTGTTCCTTCTTCTCCTATCCGTCTTGCTACTTGGAAGACATACCCTAAAAGAGAGACTTGTGTGTGCTCATCTTGCTTGGCCATCTTGCTTCCTCACAGCGAGCCGTCGACGCGTGCCCACCTTTCCCTTTTTTGCAACATCGCCAAAATACAGAAAAACAAACAAAACAGATAAAAAATTGCTTTTCATGTCTTTTCCGCAACACACCTTCCCCCTGTCATTATTCCTTTTTTGACTGCCCCCAAAACCAACCAATACAAGCTGGGTCGATACTGCGGCCCCTCACGAAAAAGATTCAGAGTTTTCTGTCTTCTTTTCGTGTGTCTCTAATCCCCATTTTTGCGCTTGCGTTGTTTTCCCATTTTGCTCGTTCGCATTGCCCTTTGCATGTTTTGTCTTCTGTTGCAACAAAAGACTTTGGCCTTCCACGTCTGCATTGCACAGAATAATATTTACCCTGTCAACCTGCCGAGGCACTAATTTTTCTTCTGTGAAGGGGAAACTCTTCTCAAAGATCAATAGACCAGCCGAGGAAAACCATTTTTGTCAATAGTTTTTGGCCTCAGACGAGGGACAGACCACCTGAGCCAGCCAGCCATAGATATCATTAAAGATACCACCTTGTCAAGATAAAAACCAGAAAAAAAACAAACATGGGGCAAGAGCCATAGTCCAGATAGTTTTTCTCTTTCTCTTGTCCCAGAGGGCAATGGGTAGAGGACGCTTGAACCTATTCATTCTATATTGGAGTCCATTTGCAAGTGAAGGTGATAAATGTGGTAACGTGTGAATATAATTGACCTGATGCATACTCCGTACCGTATTTCCCTGTTCGTCTGTCAGCCTTTTTCGAACCCTCGCCCAGCATTGCCCGATCGAGCGACGTCACGCTTGAGAAGACAAGCGGTTAAGCTTCCCCCACCACGGCGGACACTGTTACGGTTTTTGGGGTCCCCATCTTGCCGTTTTATTCATGAGCTATTGCAGCCCATTTTGGAATTTTTGCTGCTAACAAAAGCCGGCCAAGAAGTAAAAAAAATGACCGGCGTCATTTTCCGGTAGCTTTTGATTGATGGCTTTGCTGGCTTCGGTTCTCGGTGTAAATGGGCGCGCGTGGCGTCGACTTGAGACAGACCGAGAATATTGAGCTTGAAGAAAAGGAGATGAGAGATCTAAACTTTTGTGAGAATTTTGTAAAATTTTCTTCTCTTTTTCTCTTTCTCGCCATTCCCCCCTCGAGAACAATGATTGCTTGTCGTCTGTCCACCGCACCTTCTTTATAACGTCGTACCTGCCCTCTCACTTCACCCCCCTGAACAGCGGGGTCGCTCTGTCCTTTTTTAGATCTGCACCGCCAACTGCCAGCTCTAGCACCACCGCACAAAGAAAGAACAGGGGGCGCGCCGCGTATCTACCCCAACCCCGCGCCGTGCCTTCCCAACCCAACGGCCTCAACTGTTACGTTTGAGACGAAGTAAAAAAGGGGGCAATTAGTCTCCAACAAAACGACATATACTACTCAATTGACAGTAGCTTGCTACACGATAACACAGCACATACAACCATACAACGCTCACATACCTCACACCATGCCTGCCTACGATTCGCCGCCGTTCATTGTGGACTCGCACATCCACCTGTACGACACAGATGCCCTGGATGGCCTTTCGTGGCTCAAGAAGGGCGACCAGCTGTACCGCCCGACGACTGTCAACGACTATGTGAACGCCGTCAACAACAAGCTGGACAAGGAGGAGAAGGCGGGCGAGGAAAAGAATGATGGCGAAGAGGCGGAGGAGGAGAAGGAGGGCGACGACATCCCGTCCGGCCCTCGTGTCGGCTACATCTTCATCGAGTGTGACCGCAAGAACGGCACCAACGGCGACGACTGGACAGGACCTCTCGAGGAGGTGGCGTATCTGCGCCGTGTCGTCGAGGCCGAGGCCGAGGCTGCCACCTCTGCCACCTCAACACAGGCCCGCTGCTTGGCTATCGTGCCTTGGGCGCCTGTCCACTCCGGCCCCGAAGCTCTGGAGAAGTACCTTGAGAAGGTCGAGGAGACGGCCGGCCCCATCGTCTTTCCGCGCATTCGTGGCTTCCGCTACCTCGTGCAGGACAAGCCCAATGGCACCATGCTGACCGACAACTTTGTCGAGTCCCTCAAACTGCTCGGTCGCCGCGGCTACTCGTTCGACCTGGGCGTCGACCAGCACCGCCGTGGCCGCACGCAAATGGCCGAGGCCGTCGCGCTTGTCGAGAAGGTGCACGGCCCGGACGGTGGTGTGCCCGAGGACGAGAAGGTTGTCTTGGTCATCAACCACATGGCCAAGCCCGACATTACTGTGCTGACGCCGCACTCCGACCGCGGCTTTGCTGCGTGGCGCGATACCATGTTCTCGCTGGCCAAGACGAGCCCGGACCACATCTTTATGAAGGTGTCGGGTCTCTTCTCCGAGATGCCGCCAGCCCTCTATGGCCAGGAGCCGTCGGCCTTCTTTGCGGCGACGTACCCGTGGCTGGCAGTGCTGCTGGCAGCGTTTGGCGCGCAACGACTCATGTTTGGCAGCGACTGGCCGGTGTGCACGATCCCTTACGGCAAGCACGACCCTCCTGCGCCCGAGAAGCCGCGGACACCGGGTGAGGTGGGCGCGTGGAACAAGTGGCGGAGTGTGGTGGCATACCTGAGCTACATGGCGACGCTGAGCTCGGACGACGAGGCTATGCTCTGGGGCGGCACGGCCGTTAAGGCTTACGGTCTGGACAAGAACTAGAGGCGGAAATGGGAGCATAAAGAAATGAAAATGTTATTTTACGAGCTTTACAATGGAATTTTTGGTTCATGGGTTAATCTCTATGATACGATATGCTACGCCGTACTTTGCTGTCATGACTGGAGGTGCTTCTGTCTACGTCTTGCTTTGCAACTCAAACCCCGAGTGGTGAACGTTTTGTTCATGTCTGGCCGAGAGCACGGGTTCGGGGTATGGGCGTCAGTATGTGCACGGATGTGTCTGTAGTGGACATAGACGTGGACGTGGTCGCGGTCGCGGTTGAACGGACGGGCTACACCGCAACTTTGCTCAGACGTGTGTGTGCTTAGTTCTGCCCACCTTGCAGGGCAACAGTACGCAAGCAAGACTGAAGACTAGATGCAAACAAGGATATACAGAAAATCTGATGGCGCACGACAAGAGGGGAACGATTAGTCCTGGTTTTCTCGATGGTCTGCACTCTTTACGACGGTATCTTAAATACAGCATTATTTATGCCACGTTTTATTCACCTGCGAGTAATCTAATAGCTATATTCTGATCACCCCTATTGCGGCTGAAAGTCAACAAGGAAGGCCATGGACAAATGTCCCGTCGGCAATATCGGTCGAACAGGATCTGCTTTGTTCCTCTTCCTGCCTTCTTGTCACGGAACACAGAAAGAAGCTGATCAGCCAAAAAAAGGAAAAATATAAGACGGAAATGTCAGAAATATGGTAATCTCCAACCCGAGGTTGTCTTTCCATCCCATCTTCCATATTTTTCATCGCTGCCTTTCCTTTCCACTCTCACACGGGCCGCGTTCCAGAAGGACGGGAAAATCTGGGGTAAAGAACGCATTTCCCGCATTTCTCCCGCGGGACAGAATGAATTTTGTCATATTTTCCAAAGCTCTGTCCTGATCTTGGTTCTCGACTTTTGCGATATTTTCACAAGAAAAAAAGCAGGGCACTGCCGGTGATCAGACACGACATCGAGTAACTTGAACGAGTGTGTTCGTTGTACACCGGTGTCTGCCTGCCCGCTCAGGACAGGTCCTCGGACGGATGCTACTCTCACTCGGACTGTTATTTCCTCCAAGGTCTGACGAGATACGACGTATGTTGTACAAGAAGGATGGGCATACATACAACAGCGGCACTGCCTATTCTTGTGCTCAGAGAATGTGTCCTCGAGCAAATGTTGAGCAACAATCATCTGCGCTCTGCTCTGACTGTCCGGGCCACAGGAAACCCTCTTAGACATGTATTTACGGTAGTCCTACTCCATACAGCAGGATGTCGGGGTATGTGCACTGAGTATGGAGAAAAGGGTACGAGACATAAAACCGTTATAGACTCACCGGTCTGGAGAGACATCTGCCGCGTTCGGTGCAAGACAGACGACGTCAACATGAGGAAAACTCAAGGATGCCGGGTGTATGAGCATGAGCTGCATGGGTGCCGGATTTGTCGACTTCTCCGCATATTCACCCTCTTTCGTTAATCTTCCACTTCGTCTACCTTTTCTTGTTACCCTTTTGTCTCGAGCAACGTCTTGAAAAGTCTGGGGAAGGGGGGACAGGAAAAGGTAAGGAGACCTGACAAGACAGTGTCGCCGACGATGATGTCGTAGTGATTATGCTGTCTTGTCTTGGATTCCTCACCCCATCCGTCGACCATCGTGATGTAGATGGGGATATCCAGGGATATCTGGAGATATGGACGTAGCGAAAGACGGATGAAGATGGAGATATCGAGATAGGCGACGATAACGGTGGGAAAGAGAAGCTGTCCAGAGACAATCTCCTTATATCAAAGTCCGGGGATAATCCACCGTTTTGGGCAGAATGCTGGAGAAAGGTTGTCGAGTGAGACAAAATTTGCAAAGGTGAGACAAGGCGTAAAGAGAAAGAGAGATCGATAAGACGACTGGATGAAAAGTCAGCGCAAAATACTCTAAGTGCCAGCGAACACCACTTGCGATGACCAAGGCCTGTTTCACAGCACAAAGACAATATCAAGGCGAACAGTTACAAGTACAAAAAAGTGAAGCGGTACGAGAGAATAACGGCAGATCGGGAGATTTATGATAGGAAACAATAAAACAGAATAAAATCAAAGGGGAATAGACAAGCAAAAAGACACCTCCAATATCCCGCGCCATGCCAACTCAGCACATCGGAGCATGTATCCGGTATTCCCCCTTGTCCGCCTCATCTATTGTCACCCAACTCACCGCCTCGATTTTTCGTAAATATTCAAATGCCTTGAAAACAATGATGCCTGTCCGTGGGGGAACGGCTGTTGTGACAGCCTCTGTGCTAACGTATCCTTTTTCTTTCCATTCACTTTCACCCGGACTAACCCCCGTGTAGGCTGTCTACGGCTATAATTTCCCTAGAATTTCGTATGCAACATATCTTATGTCTTCTTTCCTATCACGATTTGTTTTTCTTTCCGTCTCTTTCTTTCGTTTTATTACCGCCCGGACCTGACCAAGCGCGCCCGCTAATGCCGACGCCACGGCCTATTGACAGCGCACCAAACTCGCCAAATACAGGCACGATAGGCACCAGGTGCGCTAAAACATCCAGGCCAGGTCCAGCCAGGTCTCAGCAAGGCCTGTCCTGGTCTGGGTGCACGCTCAGTAACCACTAGACGCTAGCGCTATTATGGGGGGACGGCACGCCCCCTTTCAGCGCTTTAGCGCCATATTATTGATTGTACAAGTAACAACGTCTTTCTTGACAGGCATCTTCCCGTCGATTCCGGCGGGCAATGCCAACAGAAACGGCAAAGCTGCAAAACAAGTTTGATAAGTCGAGACGATGAGCCGTCGAGTACCTGATCGTACTGACTTCTACCCCGATGTGTAGCTCTATTATTACCCCACAAAGTAACGCGTGTCCCCAGGCGTCTGGGCCGTTTCATGCTATAAGACACACCTGTAATACGACATACTGCAATACGCTGTATGAATATCACGTCGGAGTATCTTATGCTGACGATGCTGTGGCGAAAAAAGAAACGTTCGACAACGAGCATCGTAGCATATTAAGGAATTGTTGCTTTTGGTGAGAGACGAAGATAAAGAAGTAAGAGCAAGATATCAGGAAAATCATGGGCACTGGTCGCTCTTGCCTCTTCTTGGTTTTCACCTCTTTCCTTTTGTGACACGCCACACCATGCTCCGCCATTCTCAACCGTCCCCTTACCTCTCCCATTCACTCTTTCTCTCTTTCATCCTTATGTTCCTGTTTTCCTTTTTCTTAGGTCTATTTTTTATCCTCCGTCATCCACGTCGTTTCTTCCACGCTCGCTCCTGTCAGTCAAAAATGCCACCAACCGTCTTGGTATTCGCTGGCGCAGGATCAAGCAAACGAACGAGAAACCAGCCCTCGTCTCGCGCCAACAAGCGCAAAGCTTGTAGTCAGACCGCTCATTTGGGTGGAAGACCTTGATTTTCTCGTCTCTCAGCTCTCGCCCCCTTCGTCCTTATGCGAAGTACGAAGACTGAGGTGTGGCGAGGACTGGCTGGAAATGTGCGTGGCCCATGTGTTTTGTCAATAATTTGCCAGCCAAGGCCTCCTCGCATTTTTCTGTATCTACATTCGTCCTCTCCAACTTTCTCATATCTTGTGTTTTGGCACACAAGTGATAGCTCGCAGTCCACTGCCAATGGCGACATTTGTGGGCTTCGGACTGCTAGGTCTGAAAGGTGACTGGCTCAGCACCACAAATGCAATATAAGCAAGGCAACAGGGTGAGTGATGGATGCCAAAGAAAAGGGTTCGTATTTGCAGCCAAATGTGACGAGAACCCAAAGGCTGTGAAAGAATATCACATACGCCGTGCTGCCCGTGACAATAATACTGGTGCAAAGTGGTGTGAAAGGGCGGAGGTCGACAAATCAGAGAGGAGAGCAAAAGTGAAAGAATATGTGATAAAAAAGAGGGAAACTGGTGATGAAAGGAAACCAGAAGAAAGGACGAAACAAATCAGAGTATGCTCTCGGTTCAAAGAATGTATTCTGTGATGGAAAAGTGACGGGAGAGTTAACAAAATAATAAGGGTACTCTCATACAGTACACAGTGATGAGCCGCTGAGCTGCCTCATCCCATGCCATCTTCAAACGAAGCTACGTCTTTCTTTTCTTTTTCCTTTCTTTCTTCCTTACCACCCCCTACTTTACACCCCTCCAACAGCCTGCCACTTCCGGGGACGTTCCCGACTACCACAGCACCATTACAATGCCCACCAAGGCTTTGCGTTCTGGCTTTTCTTCTTTTTCGGTAAATGGTAGGGGTGTGTCTCCACTGACGACCTTGTACACGCCCTTTTCTCCTACCTTTTCATCTCCCCAGCACTTTGCCCCAGCACTCCCCCCAGCAAGTCGGCCGCCCCAGTCTTTTACGGAGCGTTCATAGCTTACCCCAGAAAATCAAAATAAAGGAGGCTGTTTTAGTGCTGTTGCCAACGCACTAATCCGCTTTCCTTCTGTCCTTTCTCTGTTTGATTGCTTCCATTCCCTTCTCTCGTCCTTCCTTTTCCTCCCCCCGTCCATTCCGTCCGGGGATGGGTATTATGACTCCATAAAAAACGATCCGAAAAAGCGAGCACTCAAGCATCCAAGCAGAAAAATGCACGAAACAGTTGGCAGAGGAAGTCAGTCGCTCTTATGCCCAAAGGGTCAGATGCTTCGGAGGAAGGGGACCCAGAGCGACACGTTGCAGCGATAGGGGAGTGGTATGGGAATAGAAGAAACGCCGAGGCGAAAGACGACAGAAAAAAAAATGGGCCACTGACAACCTGACGACGTAAAGTTTTTGTAACGGCTCCTTGCTTCCTGTTTCGCCGTCCCCTTCCAGTTCCATCTTCGCCCCGGTTGCTCTGTTGCACAGCATGGTCCAAACAAAGAAAAGGGAGACGAGGAAAAGAGGGAAGCAAGGCAGAAAGTCAAAAATAAAAATAATCCAAGGTGGGAAAATAACAAAGGAATAAAACAGCACATATCATGCCGTCAAGACCGATAAGGAAAGCAAGGTCCCGTCCCGCCGTTCCAACGCATGCACAAAACAAAGCGCCAGGTCTCGCCCTTTTCTGTATTTTGGTCTTTTGTCTCTTGTTCGGCTGTTCAACGGGCGACGGGGAAGCTGTTCCTAGGTTCCTGCAAGACACACGACATGTACCTTGCCTACGGAGTGCATTTTCCTTCCTATTTTTTGAACCTATTCTTCCATCATAATCAATACGCAATAGTCCGTACGCCAAACGTAAACGCAAAGGCACATTCACACCATTCTCGGCTGCTTTTTCGACGTTCGCTCGTAGCTTATGTCGTAGCTTACTTACACGCCCCCGAGCTTCTCCTCCACACCCCTTCCCAACACAACTTCCCCTTTTCACTTTACCTCGTTTACTTTCTCCTTCTGTCTCCACGCCCCGTCTTTTTTTGTCACTATTACTCCGTGCTCTGTACGATACGATCGTGAACGTTGGGCGTCTGTCTCTCGCTCCCCATCTTTTCCCATTCTCTTCCCTTGTTCGTCGTCTCCCTCGTCTCGCTGTCTGCTCTGACCCCCAGCAAACCCCACCGTTTGCCCCATTCTCTCCCCCTTCTCCTTCTTTCCCTCAACGTCCCCCAAGAACAGGGAAATTCAATTTCAAAACAGTGTACTCAAACGGTAGTGATTGCATACAAATACGACTGCCTTCTTTCGCCCTATCTTTTTTTCTTCTCCTCCTTTTCCTCCTCTTGCAACATCGTGACTATTTTATTTCGTCCATAGACATCTGCTTCATCCCAAGTCGATCTCTTCGTCCCTTCTATCACATTTATCTTTCTCCACGGGTCCAATACCCTCAAATCCCACTTTCCCTACTCTTGTTCTTGTCTCGTGTGCTTGACGACCCTTCCGGATCGACCTCTTCGAGCGCAGATCAACAGAAAGCGGCCAGACACCAGAATTCCCAGACACGAGAATCCCCAGATCCCCAGAAAGATCTAGCGATTCAAAGACCCAAAAGAACCAGAAGCCCCGATAAAGACAAAAAGAGAAAGAATCATCAAGAGTCAGAAACACCCGGCGGATTACACGGCCGTCTCAGTCTTTGACGTCCTTCCTTTTGGCACTCTGCCCTGCTTTTCTTTCACAAACGTCACCACCACTTTTACTCAGCCGTCCGAACCCCTTCTCACCCTTTTTACCCTTCCCACCCTTTGATCCCTCGTCAACGGTCTCGCATCGACCAGCACCGTCCTGTGAGTATAATAAGGTCCCAAGGATCTGCCCTCTTCCCTTTTTCTCGCACCCTCTCGACCGAACCGAAAGGACAACCCAAGACATCAAGAAAAATTTGCAAAACATTTTCAAAAAGCTGACTGTTTGCTTGAAGAATTTTCACTTCTCACATTTCACATTTCTACTATCTTCTACAACTCTCGCAACTCACCATCTCTTCGCCAATATGCCTAGCCAAGTCTTCACCCCCGTCTCGGTCTCGCCCCGGCGCAAGGACCTTTCGGTCGTCACCTCGACCGAGATTTTGGCCAGCTTTGCGTCCACCACAACGTCGCCTGCCTCTACAACAACATATACTGGTACAAATGGCACGGTCATTACCACGGATCTACCCCAGTATGCCATCCGCGAGCACGACTACACTGTCCCGGCTGCTCCCCCCTCAAGTCCCGTCAGCTTCCGCAACGATCACCACTGGCTGCCGCCCAGTATGGTCAAGAATGCCAGCTCGCCGCTGCGCCATTAAGCTGCCTTAGACGCCAATAGGCGTCGAGGTTCTCGATAAACGTTGGCTTTAAAATGACGCCCGTCTTTCCTCCGCTTCAGTTCTTGTCTTTCCTTTGTTCGCATTTCATATGGTGTTTCTGTGACTTTGTTTTGGTATTATTTTGTTTTATTTTTTCTTACTGGGATTGTCAAAAAATGGGATACAAAAATCAAGGGCAACTTGAGCGAGAGCGAATGGGTTAGAAACAACACGGAGAGAGAAACAGAACCCGAAAAACACGGTGTGAGGAGGACCCCCAGAACGGAAACATAATTCCCCCTAATACCTTCATTATTTTCTTTTCGTTGTCTTTACCACACTCCTTTCTGGACATGTATTTTTTGGGGAAGCTGCTGAGCAGATACAAGGAGTCTGGGACACATATTGGGAATATATCCTACCGACCTAGTTACATGACTAGCAGTTCAAATTATTAAATTCAAACTATTCAAAATTACTGGGATATTCTCAATTTCAAGATGCTTTTTATAATTCTCACGATATATGCCGTATCTACGGATGTCTTCTTCTCCGAAACGGTATCCACCAGTCCTTCGGGGAATCGGTCGCTGCATTTTCGCCTCTTGTGTCCTCTTCATAACTGATTCGATATTCTTCATCGTCCCTTGAAAAATATCGTGCCTACGATAAGTGAACTGTCGTGCAACAAGAAATGTCGGTCAACGCTGAACAGGATGCACAACATTAATGTAGGCAAAATGCGGAGGCCGTCTGCTGGGGACAGACTAACGGATAGGCGCACCTGCCTATATAATTAGCAGCTCCACGATGTTATTTCACGTACGGCCATAGATACAGGGAAGCACGGGATCCCGTCCGCTCTCCCCTAGTTAAACCTGTGATCGGCGGATTAGTAGTTGGGTCGGTGACGACCAGCGAATACCCGCTGCTGTACGTTTTTTTTTGACATTTTTGACATTATTTTTTGCTTAAAATTGCTCCATCATTTCCTTGGAAATTTTCTTTGAGTTTTGGTGATAATTTTGTTTCCGACAAAATGTCAATGCAACGTGCAGATTTTCGGTAAAAAGCAGAACTCTCATTGACTGTTCACCGAGGTCACGTGTCATGTACGGCCCCAAAGTTACATGCCTCCTGTCAACAAGACGTGAACGCTTGACGTTAACGCTTGACGTTATTACACTTCAGCAACGATATCGAAGCATAAGTCCGATAGCTTTTGGCCGAACAAGGTGGCCGCTCACTTGATGGTAAAATTTAAACGCGTAGTTACAACATGTTCGCAGCATTACACACGCGTCCAGGTCTCCGATCTCAGCGCCTCAACAGACCGTAAGAGAAGTACGACGTAATTTAGAGTGTCTTTGCCTACAGAAACAGCCGTTAACATGCACATGAGCACAGAGCGCTCTGTTCCCAAGGCGCACATCAGTTCAAGTCAGTATTCTCTGAAAAAAGAGGGCAATATTGGGTAAACTGTCGCAGTGTCTCTTTAGCACGTGACCACCATGGATCGACTTCATTTCTTCATTTTCCATAAAAAAACGAAAAGTGCGGGATATCCCTCTTGTCTTGCAACATTGGCCTTGTCATGGAAAGACTAGATCTCGTTGATTGCCGGGGTTGGATACTGTCGTGCACGAGTTTCGCGCTGTCGAACTTGACCAGGGCGCCAAATCGTCGCCAAAAATCGCCAACGGCCTGCCAATCAGGCACCACGACGCACCAAAATGCACCAAAACGCGGCCCGCACCGGATCCACACCACTTTACGCGTTCCTCGCGAAGAACGCGTCGAAGCGCGTTTTTGGCAGTGGAGCACCACACGGTCCACGTCCCAATTTTGCAAGCCTCCCTTGCGTATGCTGTTGGCCGGGTGTTTTTTGGCTTTTGCTTTTTGCCCAGGACTGCCCACCTCACACTCTTTTCACTCTTTTTATCTATCGCTCCCTCGTTCTCCATTCGTTCATTGCACAACTTCCTCGTCTTTCCTTCTTTCAATTCGATACTTTCGCTTTCATTTTCGCTCACATCACAGCATCGTCACGCTCTTTCAAAAGCGGACCCCTTTCTTCTCCCTTCCAGCAAAGCAGCTTCCATCCCTCCATCGGTTGCCATCAAACTCCATCGCAGCAACGTTGGTTGATATTCAAGTCAAAGATCACGACTTCATCCCACTTTCCAGAACAAGTAGGAACGAAAATGGCCCGTCCCTCCCGTGCATCGCGGGTTGCTCCTGCCTCCGCAAAGCAAGCAGGTGCTGCCGTCGCCCCGTCCACGAGAAGCATCGACAGCTTCGGCCGTGTCTCCAAGCGGGTTGCTCCTTCCTCGCTCGTCAAGGCTGCTACTACATCTACTCCTGCCGCCACACCTGCCGTGTCGATCCCCGCTGGTCGCAAGGCTGCTGCCGAGCGTTTCCTTGCCGACAAGGCCATCAAAGCTGAGGAGCCATCACCGGCTACTCCCGCACCTCAGACAAAGCCTAAGACGCCCAAGAAGACTGCGTCGACATCAGCATCCACACCTACCGCCGACTTCACCAAGCAGCGGAAACGCCGGGCCACCGAAGCCCTCGATGCCGACTCTTCTTCCTCTCCGACTCCTTCTCAACAACAACCTTCATCAGCAAAGCGCGCTCGCCGCACCATTAAGGCGACGACATCAGTAGCAGACCTCCTGTCTCGTGCCGCCGCGAAGAAGGCAGATGTGGTGCTCCCGTCCGTGGATAGCGATAGCGACTCGAACCCACTGGACAGTGGCAACCTGATTGCTCGTCTGAACCGCAACTTCAGCGCTTCTATCTCGACTTCCATCCCATCACCACCTCGCTCCACGTCATCTTCACCGCGGCCCAACAGCACCGCACCCACCACACCATGCGAGTCTGAGAACGAGTCTGAAGATGCCCACAAGGCCGGCGCTCTCCCTTTGGAGCTGCTCGACCTGCTTCGCCTCCAGACTGCTTTCTCCAAGACGCTCGCCGTTCACCACGCCCACCACGGCACCAATGCTCCTGTCGACCTGCGTGTCTTCTTTCCGGGCGTCGCCCAGGCTTGGGGCAAGCGGAGTGTGACTATCGAGGATGTGCAGCGCTGCCTCGGTGTTATCTCTCTCGCTTCTGGCAGCAGCACCGTTGCCAATGTCCTCTTCCTCTCCGACTATGGTCGTGGCAAGATCTGCATCGAGATGCAGCCCAACATCGATGTGGGCCCCATGGGCACTCTGGCCGACCAGCTCAACGCCACTTTCGAGGCCAACCTGCGTGCCCGCTGGACCACCACTAAGAAGATGGATGCCAAGCAATTCATTACTGCCCTGCCCAAGGCGTCAGTAACTGCTTGTGCATCCCTGCTCAAGACCTCGGCGCTGCGTGCCAAGGGCCAGCGTACACTCGAGGAGCTGATGCATGGCATCGCCCTCAAGAAGCAGGAGAAGGCGGCTCACGAGGCAGCTCTCAAGGCTCCAGTCGTTGTGGCCGAGGCCATGGATGTGGACAACGATAAGACTACCGCCACGACGACGACAACTACTGAAGAGGCGACCCCTGCTACTCCCATGAACCTCCTCGACCGCATACGCTACCGCCAGATGCAGCGTACCCAGCTCCAGGCTGCAGGTGCCCTCGCCCCCCCGCCCACTCCCGAGGAGCTCGAGCGTCGTGCTGCTCTGCAGCGTGTTGGAGACATTGCCGAGGTTCTATCGATGCTGTGCACGGCCGCCTCTCTGCGCCAGAGCAACCGTGTGTCCTTTGGCATGACGGCCATTACCAGCAAGGTCAAGGACTCCCTGCGGATGCCCATTGCCCGCGAGGAGGCTGCGTCGTGCATACGTCTGCTGGCCAAGGAGGTGGCGCCCGAGTGGCTGTCAATGGTCAGCATGGGTGGCCGCGAGATTGTCATCATGATGGCCAACAAGGTGCCGAGCAAGACGGCGATCCAGGAGCGTGTTCAGAACCTGACTCGTTAAAGGAGGTTGTGGGAACATTTGGCGATGGGACAACATATATACTCACATTATTGGGCCGGCCTTTTTAGTTTTGTTTCATTCTGTTTTCTCTTTCTATTTTTACTTTATGTTTGTTTGTCTAGCATACGGGGTGGGAAAGCATAGTTCAGCATCGAAGATACCTATTGTTTTTAATTCACAAAAAAATCTTATATCAGCAAACAGTCTTAGTATGCCGATCAATGTGGTATTTTTACGACGCGGTGCCAGATAGATTACAATAATCAGGTCAGGGCATTTGGAGGGTTAATGTTTTGTATTTGCTGAGGGTCCAGAGGTATCTCAACCATCAGGCGTCTATCAACGTCCTCCGCGTGCTCCTCAAAAGAGTTTCGTCAATCTGAGCACCGTCCCAGCCACCACGTCTATCTAGTCTATCCATGGTTGACCGCCACAAACGCACCGCTGCGTACTGGATGCACGTGTGCAACCGTACCGTTGTATAAAAATGAGATAAGAAATATATGAAGGAAGTGTAGACAAAGAAGATTTTCGTTTCGCCCAATAAATAAATGAAAAGCAATCAAAACGCCTTTGTTGCGTGGGAGAGAGGGGAGGCGGGCCGAAGATGCAGAGGATGCAGGTCCGCTGGGTTTTGTCACCCGTTTCGTAGAAACAACCATTATTTCAGGTTGAGTTGAGTGATGGAAATGCGAGAGTAGCATGAAGAAGTGCCATATGGATCCCGCCAATGTGTCATTCGACGAGAGGGAGTAAGAGCGGGAAAAGAGATAAGAAAAGGCGAGTCATTTATTTCTTCTTCTCGAACTTGGGCTTGCCAATGTCAGAGCCCCGCAGCTTGACATTCAGCACGCGCTCAATAGCACTCAGAACCTTCTGGTCGGGCTGGCCCTCACCGCGCTCCATGGCACCGATGATGGCCTGCTTTGTGTTACACCGATCAGCCAGGTCCTTCTGCGACATCTTGGGCTCCATCTTGGACCGGCGGTCCTGGATGATGACACCAATGTCCTTGCCAAGCGTCTTGGGCTTGACAATGTCATCTGACCGGTCAACCTTGGTCAGGTGCTGGCCCTCAACAGCCGGCTTGGACGTCGAGTTGCCGGTGGCGTACTTCTTCTCCGTGGCCACAACGGAGCCAGTGCGCTGAGCAGCGTTCAGCTGGGCACGGTTGCGAATCACGGTCTCGCGCTGGGTAGCGCCGCCGCGGTTCTTGCTGCCAATCTTGGTGACCTGGTCCCAATCCATAGACATCGTGACGGTTTGTGGGGGTTTGTTGTCGATAAGGCGTGAAGGAAGGAATTTTGTCGACGGTCGACGAACGAGAGATTTGTCCAGCGAGAGAAGTGAAAGTGAGTGGGTAGGTAGTGAGAGAAGTGAGGGAGGATATTTAAAGAAGAACGTCGAGTTGCTCGCGTGAGGTTGAAACGTGTGTAGTTGGTAGGTTCCTGGGTTTGTCAGAAAGAGACGATGACGAGAGAAGTCGAAGGAAAAAGAGTCGAGTCCGAAAGGCTGGGGAAAAAGAGGAAGGACTCTGTCGCCGTTCGTCGCTGCCCCAAGAGGGGCTGGCCAGCGTGAGTGGTGGGCTATCGTAGTCTAGACCCGCTTTTTGCCTTTTTCGCCCTCTCAGCCAATCCGGACTTAAGGGAGACGGTCACTGCGCAACTCGCTGGAACGTACAAAGAGTGCGCTGTAGGCTGTGTGGCAGTGGCGCGGGCACGCCGATTGAGTCAGTCGGAGGGGCTGTTCCAGCGCTTTGCTGGCCACACCAGGCCTCTGACTCTGTGTGGTCCACAGCGGCCGGCCAGCGAATCTTCCACCGGATTCTACCAGCCAACGCAACCCATATTTGCCCCACCACCTTTTGGTAGCGTTCTGATAAATGCATATGCAATGAAGACTTCAGTTATCTTACTAACCATATTGCCGTTTTAGGCAACTAGAACTTCCTCGATGGCGCCGCGATCAGCGCGATGCAATGTGCCTCTACGTTTGTCTTGCATCGTGATAAATGCGACGCAGACTCACCTCTCCTTTAGCATTTAATATCTCTTTAAATACTTTGTAGAGCTTCTCGACGAAGAATGTTGTAATTGAAGATGCCATAGTCGGCAAATTCACGATGTGCTTGGACACGTGACGGCTTCCATTGATTAGTCATTTCGGTGATGTCAAGCTCCTTCCCCCACGACGCAATACAACACAAGCCGTTTCATCCCCCATACAACCGACAACGCCGACGTTAGGAAGGGATCTGTGCACACGGATACGCTGCAAAAAGAACAAACATGACCTGATTTGCAGGAACCGATTACGGACGGACAACAATGCTCAAAGTACGGTGTGGCAGACAGCTTCTGGTGACGATATGAGCATCATCATCAACGTCCGCGGCCTCAATTCAACAACTCGTCACAAACTCAAAAGCAAATATCGAGGCCTCAAAAACGGAACGGACTCGCACAAACTGCACAAAAGACTGCACAATGTCGAGTCTGCGCCCCCATTTGACTGCCATTGCTGGTAGGATGGGCATCGCATTACTTGCCAGCGACTTCAACATCTTCCGGACCTTGGTAGTCTTGGGCTTCATTTTTGCACGAGATCACCATGCGGTGCAATATCATCTGACTATGGCCCTATACCTTGTCAAGTTTGACCAATTGATCACCGCAGCATTGGCACTCGTTGCTCTTGCCGTCGTCATTTTCGTTATCAAAACCGAATCAACAAACAAGCAGCGGCAAGCAGAAGCAGAGCCGTGGACAGGACCAGGCAAGCCTCTCTTGTTCCCCTGCATCACTACACACACTCGACTCGTTCCCAAACAACACTCGTTTGTGTACTCTTACCTCGTGGTGGGTGTGCCTGTCGGCTGGACCGGCGTCTGTGGAGGCATGATTTCAGTCGCCACAGACAGCCCTACGGCAGAAAGAAAGGAAATGAAAAAGGGCTGGTATCACATTGATGCCGAAGACTATCTCGAGCGTGGATACGGTGATCTTGGTCTACGTGGAAAGCTGGATTCATTCCTCAAATCCGAACGTATCGAACCGGAACAGTATCCGCACGCATATTTTGTCACGGCCGCAAAGTTTCTTGGCTATCACTTCAACCCGATATCGTTTTGGTACCTGTACGATACCGAAAAGCAGCTGAAGGCCATTGTCCTCGAAGTCAACAACACCTTTGGCGAGAGGCGCATGTACTACCTTCCGCTGGTTTTAACAGAAAGGAATGGTGAAGAAAGTAGCAAAAAGGGGACCCTTCTCTTCAAGCAGGCTTGGCCCAAAGACTTCCATGTATCGCCATTCAACTCCCGCAAGGGTTCCTACGAACTTCTTGCCAACGACCCTCTTGCTCCTAACATGCAAGGAGCGGGGCCTATCGCAGTCACAGTCGTCCTGCGGACATTTGACAAGGACAGCAAACTTGTTGCACGCTTGTTCACTGAACGTCAAGAAAAGAAAACAGAGGCCGGTGCTACCACTGCCATCCACTCGCTGGACCCAGCTGTGATGAGCCTGTTGCAAAAAACCAAATTTCTGGCCGCCTGGTGGTGGGTTGGCTTTGCGACATTCCCGCGCATCGTCAAGCATGCCGGCATCTTGTTCTTTAGGAAGCGGTTGCATGTGTGGTTCCGTCCAGAACCACTTGCCGAGAGTATGAGCCGCTCGGCTGATTCGACCGAGACGATGCTCGAGTCGGCATTTTCCCTATACCTCCAGCACCTCGTCAGCAATGTGAACGACAAAGAGGACGAAGCGGGCTCGAACAAACCATTAGCAGTGGTGTACTATCCATCTGGTATTCCAAACATGCGATCGCGCTTATTTACCTCACCATCAGCAAATAGAAATGCCGTTTTGGATGAATTTTCAGAGGGGGAACCGTTCACAAAGACTGACTTGATTATAATCAATGTCCTCACACCAATTTTCTACACTCGCTTCGTTCACTACGCACACGATGTCGAGGCAATTTTTCGTGAGAGTCTCGAAAACGACACTCTTGAAATCAGACCTCCAGGAGCGGCAGCTATTCTTACCCAGCGTGTACTCACAAAGGCTACAGTGCCACCACCTGTGAACACGGGTCTCGCTGATTACATCTCTTTTAAGATCATCCAGAAGCTTCGCCGCCCGCCGGCACCCATCAAGCGGCCCATGATATGGCCAAAGAACCGGAGCGAGCACAACGCAGAAACCTCGGACGCCTCAGTCAAAACGGACGCAGCAGCATCACATAAGGTTTCAGAGGATCTTCGCTATTTTCGACTGTCGGCGATGGACGGATTCTTCCTCTCTTCAAGCGAGAATGCCAGGCAGCTACGCGCATCGTACCTCTCAGCTTTACTCTCGTTATTCGTTGCGGACCGCTTTTTGTTGGGATCACAAGAGCTTCTGTCGATTTTGAAGTTTGGGTTCTTTCTGTTCTCATCCTTATTACGTATTCCAATACTACTCTGGATTATTAGTAAACTCGGCCTCTATTGATCACCTGACGGTGAATCAGAGGCGGGGCTTTGTGCCAAACCAGTGGAAGGCATCATATGTAGATAAGGAGGCAGAAAAAAAGAGCTGGGAGGGGCTCACAAACAATAGTGTTAGGCACCTCAAGGGCCGGCAAGAGAATATATAGAACGGATGTAGAAAATGGGAACATGGACGATATGGATATGGAATATCAAGGTACCAAAGCTTGGAAACCTAGCACGTTTACTTCACACGCTACCGCCCCTGTTAACTAACAATGTTTCGTCCCATATTGCTACATGTGCAGTATGCCTGCGTATCTATGGCCATAATTCGTCTAGCTCACACAACGCGCTCTTCCTCCTTTGGCTTGTATGTTACGGCCATACTCGTACCTACACGCCCCCGTGTCGTTTACATCCAAGCTTCAGGTGAGCAAGGCTAGCCTCGCATGGTCTTTGTGCATCTTTTACTCATTGCGGCGAGTGGAGACCAGGCTATGTCTCCGTTATGAGACCCTGGAGACGGGGTCTTTTCTTGGTCGTCGTGGTCGAATGGCGTTACATTTGGAAACCGTGGCTGGCATACATGTACTCAGTATGCAGACCCACGGCGACGTGCATGCCTGCTCAGTATTCCGCAACGTGGAATCCCGGACTATCAAGAATAAGCATCTTAAACCGCTCGCCGGTGTTTGCTTACCGCCTAATTTTGTTACATCTCTCGTGGAACATCCAATGCCTTTCAAGGTCTTGCCGTAGCTTCTCCAATCATGGGCTTCGTGTCTCCATGTTCTTGCGTCCTTTTGCTTCCTAAGCAGGAAGCTTTCAGCTATCAACAGGATTATGATACATGTATAGTCGGGCCTATTGGTAGCAGTTGAAGCAAAAGAGGAAGTCAGTGTGGGGAGAGTGAATGGAATCATTTTTGGGCAGAGTTGACTTAGAATAGATCACGAAGCTGTTGGTGAAAAACAATTGTAGTTAGAGATACGGCCAACGAATGAGAAAACATACAGGAATACGGCAAAATATGAAGGCTGAAACAAAAGACCTTTTTTTCTCCGAATAGGAAAACAAATATGCACATAAGTCGGCGAGAACCGAGTTCGACCGAACGAGCGAGTGAGCGAGTGAGCGACCCGACTGCGGATGAGAAACTCGGCATGTTCCGAGCTGAGGAACACGATTTCTTTCGAAAATAGGAGACAGCCTTGTTGCAGTTTTGATGGGGCAGACACCGTGTGAGGATCCTTTTTTTCCTTTTCTTTTCAATACTGGGGCTCGACTTCTGGCAACTCGTGGTTTATGTTGGTTGTCGTTTGCAGTTGACAATCGACTTGCAACTTTGTTAGTCGTCGTTATCAAGGCCCCGCTAATAAGTGGAATTCCAAATTGGGCGATTCCAAATACTTTCTTGCCTCTGCTGGCCTGGCGTTACGGAGCGGAGACCTACATCCACCATTTGCACGTCAGTCTGCACGGTGTGATTCCTTTGCACATATTTTTGAGGTGTTCTCGTGTTGTTCTGATAAACCTCTCTAGTGAGACCGAAAGTGAACTTGGAAGGAGAGTTGTTAGCCTTTGATATACACAGCGGATGCAGCAGTTCTCTCAAACCACGTGTTAGGTGGAGGTTGCCATGCCTTTTAGTAGACTTCTTTGTGTTTTCACACTTGTAGCTTTGATCTAACAGGTGTATTATTAGGTCTTTCAATTTTCTAAGTATTGGTGTCAAACCTCAGCTAAGCAGACAGCCGGCTGCAAATCGACCACCGTTCCGACCATGAAATTGTCATCTTTATTCGAGCAATCTTTTTTGTCTTTGATAGGCTCATGTAGTACTCGGAATATGTCGATAATCAAATAGCGGCCATTGTGTATCCGTCTCCGGCGGTCAACGGTTGGTGCCCGGCGGGGGTTTGGTGAGACCGTTTTTTAGGTTACCGTACGGCTGGTAGGAGGACGTTTCAAAAACAAAAACGGCGGTGAGCGTGGCCGAAAGTGCGTTGAAAGACCGGGGTGTATGCCATTGCTCGGATGTCCCGACTTACAGTTCATATCGTGACACAAGATGTTGAGGGGAATGTCAAAATTAGAAATGACAAATAAGCTGCAGCTCCTTCCTTATTCCATTACGATTATCTCGCTCCTTCCTCTTTTCACGGCAACCTTTCCCCTACGTTCTTTCCCTCGTTTTGCTTCTCACATCCCGTGGCGGAATATGGACGATCCTCACGGCAGGATTGGCTGCGACATCCGACCTCGAATTGTGTTCTTTCGAGGAAGGTGCAAAACAGAGAAATGCACCTTCCTTTACACTCTCGTACCGGCGTGACTTTTGTTTCTCTTTTTCCAAATACTCCATTTCCAAATCATGTCTTGCACGAACAAACGCCGTCATAGTCACGGTCGTAACTGCAACTGTAATCCTCTATGGAGTAGTCAGAGAGCAATCTTCAATCCCTATTCGCCTCACCCCTCGCCTCGGGATCCGTCTGCCCTGCGGAAAACAACAGACTGCATCCAGAAACTCAAATAACGAAACAGCGCTAAGCCGTTGAGCTCGGATCCGTCGAGCTAGTGAAAAGAAGCTCCTTCCCCCCCCGTTTCCCACGCAACAGTGGGGCAGTCTACCAAGTAAAAAAAGTCCTGGGGCGGGAAGAGTGACTGAGGGAGGAGGGGGTAGAGGGGCAAGCTTGCTGCTTTTTACAATGTACTTTCTCTGTTGCTTCTCCCGCCTTCCCTCCGAAAGGCGGAATGGAACCTATGAGCGTAGAACGCACTTCTTTTTTCGGTAAAAGAAGAATCCGATTCCTGAAAAAGGAAAGAGCAACGAGCGAAAGGTATCTGAGAGGGGAGCTACAGGATAAGATTGAAGAAAGGGGAGGAGCATGACGTCTACAAGTACGCCTCTCTCGACCAATTCGCTTAGAACTCCGCGCCATAGCAACCGAGTGCCTTAGTCGCTCGCAACGCCGCTGCCGTATCGAAGACGTAGCTCGCGTTGCCAACGGCGTTCCAGATTACAGATATATGGAATTTTGGCGTTTTTTTTTCTTTCTTTTTTTCCTTCTCTTGTCGAGATGACAGGTCTTGGAATCTCGTGGTGCGCCAATTGGCGGCGACTTGCTGCCGAGTCGATAGCTCCTTCCCACCCCCGCATACGGTAGTCGCAGTTACGCTGCGTCACTGCCCTCGGCGAATTGGTGCTGAACGCTCTTTCCTTTCATTCGTACTCGCACAGCACGCGCCGGCGCCAGGGAGAGGGATGGGAGGGGCGTGTTAGAGCAGGAGCTACAGGGGGAAGGTGGGTACGTCCTGATTCTCCGCCTTCCCGCGAGTCAGGTTCCTCGCAACCCCCCAGTCTAACTTCTTTGTGGAATCTCCGAGCGTGACGTTCTAGGTCAGTGGATCGCAGTGTGTACGCCAACGAGTGTGTGGGTGTTCTTATTTTTATCAGGTTCGCGGGCGGAGGAAACAGTAATAGCATGCAATAGCAGGGCCCAATTAATGCAGAAGTGGGCGAGAACCGCAAAAAAGAAACGAAAAAGAGGATCGAGCAAAGAGGCAAGGGCAACCAACAAATAAACTTGTATATATAGCTCTTTCCTCACCCTGTTTCTCTCCCACTGCTAGCTCTTTCCCTCTCTCTCCTCCTACCTCTTCATATACAACCGCTACCATCTACGAAACTTTCTTTGACGACTCGACGACACCTGTTCACGTCTCCAAACTTCTTAATTGCCCACCATTACCTCCACACTTTAACAACAACCAACCCCCACCCCCACCGCCAACATGGTTTTCACCGGTCACTGCCTGTGCAAGGCTGTCACTTACACCATTGACATGGATGCGCCGCTCATTTGTGGCTACGACCACTGCGACGACTGCCAGCGCCAGACTGGCTCTACCTACTGTAGGTCTCCCTTCTCACGAAATATAGCTTCTTTCTACCTTTCCCAACTAACAATACAGCTCTTGTTTTCGTCGCCCTTAAGGAGAAGCTCAAGATCGAGGGCCCCACCAAGAGCTGGGCCGGTGTCGGCAGCTCCGGCAAGCCGGTGCACCGCATCTTCTGCGGCGACTGCGGCTCGCCCATTGCCCACGACCCCGAGGCAGCCCCCCCTATTATTGCTATCAAGGCCGGTACCCTCGACACCGAATACAAGAAGGCCCTGAAGCCCGACACCGAGATCTGGACCGTCGGCAAGCTGCCCTTCTGCCAGGAGCACCTCGAGAAGGCTTTCGAGCACATGCCGCAGTAGATTTCTGCGACAAAAGCACAAACATAATGAAATCTACGGGACCGTTGTCTGGGATTGTGTAACATATGGGGATTGTTAAAAATGGACTGGGTTGGATTGCAGCGGTTGAGTTGTTGTTAGGCGTCGAAACGGAAAGCGTTGGTGTTGTTGGTTGTTGTGGCATTTGAAGCGAGCTGGGTTAGGCTGAAACTGAACGGCTGTTGTTTTATTAAGAGACCGAAATCCAAGGTCGGACATGAAGAGACGAGAAACGAAAAGAAAAAAATTCAATTCAATTCAAGATTGGCAACTTGTCCATAAAAATGCAATATATAAAAGGCGAAAGAGGAGATGAAGCTAGAAAGAAGTGTGAAGCTGAAAATGTAGTTACAGAAGTACAGGTGTGTCTCAAGCTTGAGAAACGCTAAATGCAAAACGGAACAAAAACAGAAATGAATGGCCTCCAAACAACCAATGAGCTCTCCAAAGAAGGGTATGATAAATGCAATAGAAAATATCGAGTATGAAAACAGAAAATGGTAGGGGAAAATAAAGAGAGAGAGAGAAGCAGAATTGAGAATCAAAAAGTCACGAAACCGAAAAAAACACAGAGCCACCTTTACACCGGCCATCCCATCTCCAGGCGCCTCTGGCTTCCACTTACAAAAACAAACAAGTGCCGATGATCGCTGCCAAAACGACGCTGGATCCGCCAACCCGCACGGCCGACGACTTGGCACTACCGCTATGACTCGCAGACGACCCAGAAGCCGATACCGTCGGTGATGACGATGCTGACGTGCTTGAGACGCCCGAAGAAGATCCCGATGCACCACCCGGTGGTGGCGGATGACCTGTGGCTAGTGCAAGCCCTGTGGCCGTCGCGGCCGTCGCACTACCAGTGATGGGCCCGGGACCCTCGGGGCCGGATTGTGTAAAGTAAAGGCCGACGTCAGTATTGCTCGGCGCGGCATCGATTCCTAGCGAAGACGCCGCCGTAGCTGCAGCGCCAGTCGGTGAGGTCAGGCGCGCCTGGGCGCTGGTAAATAGGTCGCGGAAGATGGCCGTGGGCGTTGTGGTCGGGTTTCCATTGCCGCTGGTCAGGAAACCACAGAGAGACGTCGAAGCAGCGGTAGCGACGGACTCGAAAAAAGCCAGGTCGCGATCGGAGAGCTGGCCATGCACCGACAGGCAACGACGACAGGCATTCCACTCGGGAAAATAGGAGCCACGGCACATACACTGGGCGTGCGCGGCGAGGTACAGTGGGGCGGTGCCATTGGGATAACAGAGAGTCTCGATGTTCTCAATGTCGACGCATGGAGGAAGAGGGTCAAAAGGATGGAGGGTCGGGGGCTTGCAGACCTCGTCGGAGTAGATGGTGGTTGTCGGTCCGTCGATGCCGGCGATGATGCCGGGGACGGGGACGGGTGCGGGCACTGGAGTCGGTGCTGGCGATGGTAGAGGCTCGGCGTAGGCAATCGGAGCAAAGACGATGGCGACGGCCATCAACAAGGTAGCCATTGGCCGATGTCTTGTGGTCTGCTTCATCGTGTCCACTCTGGGGATATTGAGGAAGGGGCGATGGTGAGGAGAATGTGACGACAAAGGAAAGGGTGAGTGACAGGGGAAGTGACAAAAGAAAAATAAGGAGGACAGGAAGGAACGAAGTATCCGAGGGGGAGGAAGAAGTACAAAAGAGATGAAAGCTACAAAATTCTGAGAAAGGAGAGAAATAAAAACCAGAGAGTACAGGCGGGATAAATTGACGGGGGAGGCACATGGCGAGGCACAACAAAGTGCCAAGAGAATGAGAGGTGCCGGAGGTCGGTGTGGTCACGATAGTATTGGTAAGAAAAGAAAGAGTCGGGAAGAGAGGAAAGGAGGGAAAATAAGACAAGACCAGCGACCTGGAAGACCGTGTAGGGCTCGAACGTCCAGGACAAAGGGGATGATGGGGAAGATGGGGAAAGGGAACGAGCGAGATCAGGGCAGAAAGCCAAGACCACCCCGTGTAAACATCGTGAAGTGGCTATATAGGGAGTGAGGAGAAGAGCCAATGGGCGGTGGATAAGGAACGAGACATTCTAACTATGCAATACTCTTATAACAGGTTCAGGGCAGTCAGCCGCCTCTGAATTATTCGCCTTCAGCAAAGTCATGTATGTGGCGCGTGTCTAGAAATCACAATCTAGAAAGGTAGATCTTGTCAAGCCATGATCACGATATGAAAAGGAGGCAAGATTCAGGGTCTAGACCAAAGACCATGCAGATGGGGGCGACAGGCGCATTCCCCGTGAACAGCCCAAGGAGTGGGAAGTGACCCTGTTTAAACAGGCATTGCTCCGCAGAGGAAGCAATGTATATATGAAGCAGTGCCCAGAGCCATAGCAGGAAGGTGAAAGGTCACATGTCGAGTGTAAAATGGCGACTGCCGGGTGTATTCGTGGCGTTATTCTATGTTTCTTTCTGTTACTTCGTGCAGGGTATTTGGTAGACATTTTGTTTACCTGTTTACCGTGGTTGGGCATGGGAAGATCAATAGAAAGGGTCATTTCATCGGAAAATCGGGAAGTCAAAAGGTAAAATGAAGAGAAATGGGAAACAGAAAAGCATTGGGCACATATATGTCTACTAGAGGTGTCGTATTGCTCTGTTTCGAATTTAGCCTTTACCCACATTAAAATAGAGAAAAATAAATATGGGCAGTAAGAGACAGACTCTGGCTCCAAGAGCGGTTGGTTTTATTTCTCACTTTTCTCTCTTATAATAGAGGTTTGCTTCGATTTTCGGATGTGTCCTCTCCGCTGAAAAAAAAAAAAAAAATCAAAGATAAAAAAAAATCAATAATAGTAAAGCGAGAGCGAAGCGGCCGATGCCGATGCTGAGCAGCTATATCTTAGGTTTCTCTTCATCTGGCGTTGTGTGCACAACAGCATCATTGTGGTCTGTTGTTGCCTTACCGAATACACCCTCGTTTTTACGTGCCATCTTCCTTCATCTCGTCAATCGAGTTGTACCTGTTCGGCAATGTTTGACATTAAGGGCAACAGACAACAGGCCAGCAAAAGCAGCCTGTCCCCCTGCGTACCTTCCCCCTGCCGCTCTCCGGAAAGAAGGAAGAGAACAAAGTAACTTTAGCCTGCAAGCGAGTTTATATTAATATAATAGAAGGCTGGATTGTAGCTGTTGGGTTGACATTCGGCTGATTATTCCGGCTTGGTATTCTACACTTTACGAATGTACGAAGGAAGGAGAGTCAGGAGTAAGAAACAACAGAAGAACAAAGATTTGATTAGAAGCTGCCTTTCAAAACGCCTTTGCGCCGCCAGAGATGTCATAATCACCCGAAACAAAATTTCCAGCCCAGTATGCAACAAGGTAAATCGTAAAAACATAAATAAAAAACAAGCCGCTTGCTCACTACACAAAAAGTAGAGATATTGATGCGGCCGCCAATGCCAGCCATCGGCTGCTGGCTATTGACTTGGCGCCACTGCTTGTGCTACTGCCGTCACTCCCACTGGTTGGAAGCTCCTTCTGCACTGTCGTCGCTGACGCACCTGTTAGCGTACAGCTTGCCGTACCGCAGCCGTACCCACTCGGGCAGCAGCCAGCTACGGGACCAGCGCTGGCACCACACAGGAACCAGCCCGATGCACAGGTTGCCGAGGAGGTTGTGGCGGCCTCGGCGGCGGTCTGTGGCACTACAACGGTAATGCCGTTTGTGTTGACAATGGTCGTCATGGCGGCCCCTGGTGGGCAGCTGGTCGTCTCGCAGTTCCGCCCGGTCTGGCAACAGCCACCACCCGCCGATGCCAAGCATGCGTAGTAGCCTGTGGGGCAGTATCCAGCCGGCAGGCCTGAGGCTGTGGTGGTCAGTGTTTGCTTGACGGGTGGGTTGCCACCGCCGGATGTTGTCGTGGCTGCCGACGTCTTTCCGGGCGTCGACGTGATCGTCGTGGTCCGCGTCGTGAGCTCGCCGCTTGATGTCTCAGTGACCACGACTGTCACCACCACGGTCGTTGCTGTGCCCGCCGTGGCCACAGTAGTCGAAGTTGTTGTGGATGTGCTCGTGCCCGTTGCCGTTCCTGTTGCCGCGCTGCTGTTCTTGACACAGCCCACACCCTGACAGACGTAGCCTGCGATGCAGCAGCCGCCACCCAGGCTCTCCGGGCAGGCTGTGCTGTCAGATGTGCAGTCAGAGACGGCGCCACCACAAGTTTGACCCGCTGGACAACAGCCGACAGGGCCGAGACCCGTGTCCTTCACTTTGTAGCACGTCTCGTCGGTGGTGCAACAGCTGTACGGGTAGCCGATGCTTTGACAGCTGGAGGTGCCTGATGGACAGCCCCACTGGCGGCGCTGAAGGCGAGCAAGGGCATCGGCGGCACGGCGGACGAGCTCAAGGGCAGGGTTGGCACTGTCGGTGACGGAGCTTTGCCGACTGTCGTCGATCGCTTTGTGGACGGGGAAGGCGGGGAGGTAGGCTTGAGGAAAGAGGCGCGCAACGGATGTCGCTTCAGATGTGTTTGTCGCTGGTGCAGATTCTGCAGTCAAACCGTTGTTGTCTGTGCTGTCTCTATCAAATGGTCTCCTTGAGACGACGGGCCACCGTCCTTCGTCTGACCGCTCTTGTATCGCCTTGGGTTCTGTTGCAATCGACGGTGACCGCCGGCCGAAAGAGAAGAGGGAGGCTAAAGACCGACCAAAGCTGTCGGTCTTGCTGTATGTTGATGTGCTGTCGCTGCTTTCATCAACGATATCGAAACCGTAGTACTGCTCGGGGAAGAACTTTTCACCCTCGTCGAGGCCCATCTTGCGGACGGCTAGTGGGATAATCTGTCGCGTTTGTTGCTGCTGCTGCTGCGGCTGTGATGGAAGTTCGTGGACATCTTTGGCTTCCGCGAGCGCAAGAAGCAGCAGCGGCGGGAGCGCCCTTTGGATGCGCATCGTGAGATAGTGGTTGTCTGCTGTAGATTGAGTTGTTTTTCGTTGTCGTCTTTGTTGACTTTGAAGTTTTTGGCGATACTTTCGTTGGATGTCGCAAAGTCTCGAAATGCGATGAAAAAGAGATAGATCGTAAAAAGGATCGATATTTTGAGGAATGTGAAAAGGCCGTTGCAAGTTGTACCCACTGTCAGTCGCACCATGCAACTCCAAACATCCCTCAAGAAAAAGGGTCTCTCTCCCCGAACAGGAGCGAGGGATGTAAATAAGACAATGGCGATTGTTCACAAGCGCGAAAAGTGGGCTGCCCAATAACCACAGCAACAGCTCATTTGGGTCGAAATGTGGAGGTGCTGGGGACCTATCAGTTGGGGAAGGTGCGATTCAGCTGGGACCAGCAGCCAATGAGAAGGCAGTATTCAGGCAGGAACCTTCAGTGCAGAAAAGACTCTTTCAAAAGGTCAACTTGATGGCTGGCAAAAGAGCGCCAAAAAATAAAGTAGGTGTATGGAAACATGTCTATATTATCGTCAGAATTTTACTTAGTTTTTTTTTTTGTTTGGCTCAATATTTCAATGCCATCAAAGTCGCCCATCCGTGGAATGCGCATAGTCCCGCTGGTCGTTGTTAAGATTCGTGCGATCTCCTGAAAGTCGCCATTTTTTTTAGTGGGTTGTAGCACTATGGACCGCTAGAACCGCCTCTTGTCTCACAACAGCGGGCCTACGTCATTCGTGACACGCTACAAAGGGCGTTTGTCCACTAACACGACTTCCCACCAAATCTTGCACGACACATATCTGCATCTGCCGGGGCTTGTTTCGTTGCAAACGTATGGTAAAGATGAGTCGTTGTATTTTTCCTTTCCAAAATAATGTTCTATGCTTTGAGATGTGGTGGGGTATTAAAATACGAGAGTATCTACTGTACAAAATGCTCCGCTGTGTCTATAAGTACATGAAATATCATATCCTACATTCTCCATATTCTTTTTGTAGACGAATTAGAATAAGCCTAACTCACCATGGACCTTGGTTTCTTCGGTCTTTGTTTCTTCGAAGGTTTTTTCAAAGACTGCATCTTCCGAAGACGCAATATCAACAGCTGTTGTCTCGACCGCTGGAGCACTGACAATTGCCCGTGTCGAGCCCTTGAGGAACGAGGCGCAAAGAAGACCTGTGGCGACACTGACATTCAGACTGTCCACCACATCGGAGCCCGAGCGGTTGGAGATGCTAACATCTGCATCCGCCAGGCGCCGGATCGCCCGTGGCAGGCCCTCGCCCTCGCTTCCCATCACCAGAATAATGGGGTCATTCTGTAGAGGGTCGGCTGCCTCAAGGCTCTCCAAGTCGTACACGGGCTTCTTGTTCTTCTTTTTGGGGGCGCCAGGAACGTGGCCCTCTGGTGGCGGAACGGCCGCGTACACCTTCCAGCCGGATTGTTGTGACTCAGCCAGGAACTCCGCCGGCGTCTCGACAGAGAACAGAGGCAGTGCCTCGGCCGCGCCTGCCGACGCCTTGAGCGCTACTGTCGTCAGTGTTGCCGAGCTGTGCTTGGAGATGACAACCGCGCTGACACCCAGGAAGCTGGCAGACCGCAAGATACCGCCAAGGTTGCCCGGATCCAGAACCTGGTCCAGCAGAAGCACCAAGGGGCGGTGGTGGCGCGCCGTCACCGCATCCACTGGCACAAACGCTTTCGTTCCGTTGACCTCAGCCTCTTCGCGCGACTGGTGGCCCACGTCAGCCGGGAAGCCGGCGCCCATTTCAGAATGAGGCGCGTCCTCGCCTAGTATAGGTGTCGTCCCAACAGTATATTGGCCCAGTGCCGTCAGAGGTGGCTGCGGCAACGGCGACGCCTCCAAAATGTAGCCATTGTGCGGCCGGCCCTGACTCATCTTGTCGAGCAATCGCTGCCATTTCTCATCAACGACCAGCATCTCGACGCCGCGATTCTTGGCATACGACATAATCTCCTGGGCCTGGGCATTGTACTTTTCTTTTAGCGGACCACGGATGCTGCTGTTTTCGCCGCCATAGATATAGAGCTTGTAGAGCTGGCGATGGGCGCTGCGCAAGGCTGCCATGACTACCGAGCGGCCATAGAGGAACTGCGAGGCCGCCGTGGTGTAAGGGATTGCTTGTGGAGCTGGGGCCGAATACGGTGACTTGCCGCCACCGCGGCCGTCGCCTCGTCTGTCGCCTCGTCTATCGTCTCCGTCGTAGCTTCGCTCGTTGTCGTAGTCTCGACGCTGCTCGCGGCCGAAACGTCCCTCAGATCTCGTGTCTCTCGTATCTCTCGCGCCAGACCGTCCATCGGGAGCGCGGTCGCGGTTGTATGATTGGCGCTCTCCACGGTCACCATCCTGTAAGCCACCTCGGTCATATCCCCGGTCACGGTCCGGTCTGGATCTGGGGCCGTCGCGGCCACCAAAGGACGAGAACCACGAGCCGCCCGTCCGCCCTTCCCTTGACCGTGGCTCGAGGTCGTTGTCTCTGCTGTTGCGGTCGTTGCGGCCATTGCGTCCACCGCCATCTCTCCGGAATAACCGCTCTTCGCCCTCAGCCCCCTCTTCTCCATTGTCTTGCCTCCATTGTCTTGCAAGCGCCTTCACTTCTGCCTCCAGCTTGCCGGTCTTTGCCTGGTACACAATGCTCTTTTTGCCGTACTCATCTTCCGGGTCAAAGAAACGTGCTCGCCGTGTCTTGGCCTTGGGGACCGGCCGCTCTGTGACGTCCTTCTTGCCCCGAAAGAGCTTGTATTTCGGAACATCGGCGGCCTCGCGCTCAAGGCGTCGTTTCGTCACGTGTTCGGCCACGATTGGGTTATAGCCGGGCGGCCGTCTGCCTTTGGGGTCGCGAAACTCGCGGCGCAGACCACGAACGATCGCCGACATGGACGACGGGCGCGAGAAGACGGCATGTCGATTCAGGGCCAGTTGTTGGTGCTGGTTGACAAGGGTGCGTTGGGCATGGTTCGAGACGAGAGGCGACAGCCGGGCTGTTATGGTAGATGACGTAAATGACCGCATTGCATTGTGTGTGCAGAATGATGAAGTAAAGAAAGACAAAAAGAAGAGAAGAATAACTGCAAATTATACAAAAGAGTAGAAAATATAGGCAAGGCTACAACAGGCCCCAAACGAGACGAGAAAACAATGGTCTGTTCGTCTAGGATTTTTTATTGAAAATTATAGTGGAGACATTTCCCCTTATCGCTTATCGCGCCTCGTCGCGTCGCAAAAATGTCGTGGGGAAAGAGCGACCGTGGCATGGCGGGAAACAGGGGTGCCGCCCCTCCGTGCATTCACAACTGAATTTTTCCCTAGTTAGGCAATAAGTGCACTATATTTCAGGGAAGAACAGCGCAACCACACAGCGCATCGCGTCTTTCCACCGCCCAGTGCGCATCTCCACGTTCAACACCGCGGGCAAACGGGAAACTACGACCTGCTGCAGTTGTCATTTGAAGTTTCTACATACTCGAAACCCCCCTATTCTGGCTTCTCGCATCAACAAGCAGCCAGAAACACGCGTCTTTTCACCAACGCGACCTCTTGACATGGCAAATTGGACCCTTGATTTTGTGGCGCGTCGTTCTGCCCCTTCACATGCAACTTGGATGACCATGCTCACTGAGGACGACTGTTGACCTTTATGTTCCCTTTTTAGCCAACATAACTCTACGGGGTAATTTATTCGACAAAATCCAACAACCTCCTCTCGGCAATGACGACACCATGAGTGGCATGGGCGACGACGACGACCCGTTCGCCCTCTTTGGCGGGGGCGGCGGTGATGGCAGTGGCGTAGACGACCACCAGCACGCTGCGGCAGGTGCCGGTATGGACGGACCCTTTGCCGTGGATGCCGACTCCTTCTTCGAGACGAACGGAGCTATAATTGACCCGGCAAACCTCTGGGGCAACGTTATGGACTTTGACGGCTTGGCCGCTGACGTTGAAGGGGTCGAGGCTGAAGCAGGTGGCGAAGAAGCCGAGATCGATGAGGGCGACAATGACGACAATGACGACAGCGAAGTGGAGGAGGAGGAGGAGGAAGAAGACGCCGAAGACGGTGCAGAAGAGAACGAAGATGGAGACGAGGACGAGGACGCCTTGTTGCAAGCACAACTCCACCCTCCACCAATAATATCGACCGAGACCAACGCTAGCGCCGAGGACAACGAGGATGAAAACAAAGACAATGAAGATGAGGAGGAGGATGAAGTAGAAGATGAAGAAGACGGTGATGATGGAGAGGCTGAGAGCAGCGAGGACAAGCAGGTGGTCGACGAGTTTGGTAGCGACAACGACGATCCTCAAGACATACCGACAGCCACGGTCGAGCAAGACGACAACGAAGAGGCTGCCGACGCCGCTGATGCCGCCGACAAAGATGCACCTCTACCAATAGTCGTATCGGATACGGCCCCGCTTAACGTCGAGTCGTCCAATATTGCCGACGACGTCCAACCGAGCTCGGACGATCTGGAGGCCATCCCGCCTCGACAGTCCTTAAAACCCGAGGACAAAAAAGTCAGTGATGAAGAAGAAAACCAAGATTCCATCCTCATGACCGACCAGTTTGGGAACAAGGACATCGACGACAGCATGCTCGACAGCCGACGCAACCTCGACGAGGACGAGGAGTACGAAGATGACGAGGTTGAGGACGACGATGACGATGAAGAAGAGGATGTCTCCATGGGCGAGGCCAATAACGAGCACGCCAATGAGAACGGCACGGGCAGAGACGCTATCGATGCCGACCTTGTCATACCAGGCGACGGCAGCCGTGTCGAGGTCATTATCAACCCCTTGCCAGAATCTCGCCATGAAGAGTATGAGGTCTGCCCGCCCAGCGACTACGTATATCGGGTCATTGCACGTGTGCGCGGGAGGAGCCGCTACGAGATCGAGTACGATGATGGTGGCCGTTTTGAGGTAAGTTTTGCCAGCAAAAGACGATGTTGTTTTATCCCTGGCGCCATATATCACCAGTTATGCCTCTAGTCACGGTGCAAGTGCACATGTGAAGATTGGATGATACAGAATTGAATTTTTTTTCAGACCGTATTTACACCCCCCTTGATCTGAAATCAGATCGTACTCACTCTCACATTCACTCTGCCATATGCCATTCACGTCCCATCTCTCATCCTTCCCTCGCAAATTTCACATTTTCGTCTTACTACTTCCCCCATGGAATAATCTCATCATCTCTTTTTTTCCCTACCCGCCCTTCACTCTCACCACTTCTCTCTTATCCTTTTTTTCTCTCTTTTCACTTCAACATTCTATAACCATTTCTTCTTCTTACAAGTACCACACTTCTTTAAGTCTCACACGAGTCTTCTTCCACAACACAACTCCAACCGGCAAGTGAGCTTGGTGGTTCCTCCTTCCCCATTCACCACATTTTGGTCCAATATTTCATTGCATCGCCCCTCTTCACCATAGAATCAAGTCGCTTTGATTATGTTTTGTTGTGTTCATCAGCTAACTCCTCCCTTCAGTTCTATGAAAAAGACATCTACGACCTTCCCAACGGCAGCAAAGCACTGCACAAATTCAAGCGCAGAGAGCTCGAAGACGTTGACGAGCTCTCGTCTGCAGGAGGCAGCTTCAAGCGTCGCCGGATACGTCACAACGGTGAATACACCTCTGACTACAACGACATGAGCTTTGACGCTGGCTGTGGCTTCAGTCCCGGCAGCCTTCACGGCTTCGGTGAGGACGACGACGACATAATGGACTTGGATCTGGACAACGACAGCATCGAGTCACAGATGTACCTCAACATGCAGCGCCGTCGCCTGCGTGCCATGGGAGACACGGGCCGGTCTGGCAATAGGTATAGCTCGCGCCTTGTCTCTACGGCCAATGAAGACGATAGTGACGAGCCAGGTGATGGGCGGCGTCTACGTGACCGGACTTCTCACTCGGAGACGCAAAATGGCCGAAGCCATGAGAGCTCAACGCACCGTTCCATGCGGGACGACGATACGGACGAGCTTGGTGGCGAGGACGATGCTGACTTCATTCCCACCATTCAATCCGACCTCCAGCCACAAAAGTCTGGCCGCGGCCGGGGCAGAGGCCGGCGCCGCATCAACGCTCTAGACAAAAATCGCTCCACGCGTGACGGGTCCATCGAATTCGAACGCATGCGCCGGTCGTCTCGTGCGAACAGAAACACCAGAAGCATGGCCGACCCCACCAATTACGATGACGACGCGTTTCTCGTCGAGGATGACCGCACCCCCGCGCAGCCTCGGATCATCAATGTCAAAGAGGTCTTTATTCCTCTCGACGAACCCTCCGCCTTTAGAGATGCGCACATGCAAATTTGCAATTCGTGTGGCGGCCCTGCACGCACGCCTAACAAGGGCATCATGATCTACTGCCAAGGCTGCTCGCTCTCCTTTCATAAGCAGTGTATTGGCCTCCGCCGGACTCGTGACCACATGGTCACTAAGGTCGCTGAGGACAGTTTCGTGCTACAATGCAAATTCTGTGTTGGCCAGGCTCAAGTCAAGGACCCTAACTGTCCCCGGCACGACAAGTGCCAGAAGTGCTCCAAGATAGGCCCAGCTTGTGCCCCTTTTTCTAAGAGACTGCCCGCCAAGCAGGAAGAAAAGCTTCGCCTAGACAATGA
This sequence comes from Ophiostoma sp. CBS 140.51, assembly GCA_029298735.1. NCBI lineage: Eukaryota > Fungi > Ascomycota > Sordariomycetes > Ophiostomatales > Ophiostomataceae > Ophiostoma > Ophiostoma sp. CBS 140.51. The sequence goes on from JANSLP010000014.1 coordinate 197,992, forward strand.
CGGTATTGATCCCATTACCCCTGTGAACCCCAAGCTTGTCGACAATGCCGATTACGTGCTGTTCCGCTGCACTGACTGTCGCCGTGGCTTCCACTTCGAGCACCTGCCTCCGCCTTCCGCTGGCTGGACAGACTCAGACAATACGAACATCCGCAAGGAGCGGATGGAAGAGTATCTCATTGACGGGAAGTGCCGCGAGTGTCTCGACATGACGAGCAAGATTGAGGGCCTGATTGCTTGGCGGCCAGTCAAGCGTGACGGCGAGCAGGCCAACCTCGACTTCAACGACATCAAGGAAGACGACAAAGAGTACCTGATCAAATGGGAGGACAAGTCGCACAATCACTGCGAATGGCGGCCGGGTGCCTGGGTCTGGGGCGTCTGCCACAATCGCATGCGTCTCTCCTTTGGCAGCAAGAATGGAGAGGCCGGTGTGCCACCCGTCTTCGAGGCCAAGGATGCTATTCCTGAGGAGTACCTGCTCGCAGACATCGTCCTCATGGTCCGCTACAACCGCAACGGCACGTCAAAGTCTAAAGAGGACGGTCTTGCACGCATCAACGATGTGGAGCAGATCATGGTCAAGTTCCAAGGCCTTGGCTACGATGCCGCGGTCTGGGATGCGCCGCCACCCCAGGATTCCGGTCGACGCTGGAAGGCGTTTGTCTCGGCCTACGACGAGTATCTTAACGGCAAGCATTTCAAGAACGACTCGCAGTACGCCATGCGGCAGAGAGTTAAGGAGTTCACGAACAGCAAGAAGTTCGAAATCATCTCCGAACAGCCTGCCGTCCTGCGCCGCGGCAAGCTGATGCCATACCAGATGGAAGGTCTCAACTGGCTGCTCCTCAACTACTACAAGGGCAAGAGTGTAGTCCTGGCCGACGAGATGGGTCTTGGCAAAACCGTTCAAGTCATTGCCCTGCTCGCCACGCTCGTCCTCGAGACGCCTCGCTGCTGGCCGTTCTTGGTTGTCGTGCCTAACTCGACCTGTGGCAACTGGCGTCGCGAGATCAAGAACTGGGCACCGGACTTGCGCGTCGTCAGCTACCACGGTGGCCGTGTCTCGCAATCAATGGCGTACAAGTACGAGCTGTTTCCCGACGGTACGCAGACTATGCGCGCTCACGTCGTCATTATGTCCTACGACTCGGCCCAGGACGACAACACACGCCGCCTCTTCCACAACGCGCACTGGGCCGGTCTCATTGTTGACGAGGGCCAGCGCCTCAAAAACGACCAGAACCTGCTATACCTAGCCCTCCGGGCAATGCGGATCAGCTTCCGACTACTCCTGACGGGCACACCGCTCCAGAACAACAAGCGCGAGCTGTTCAACCTGCTACAGTTTATTGACAGCTCCAACAACGCCACAGAGCTCGACAAGACGTACAGCACCATCACTGCCGAGAACCTGCCCGAGCTCCACAAGCTAATCCGGCCCTACTTCTTGCGCCGCACCAAGGCCGAAGTGCTCAAGTTCCTGCCTCCCATGGCCCAGATCATTGTGCCCGTCTCCATGACCGTCGTGCAGGAGAAGCTGTGCAAGTCCATCATGGCCAAGAACCCCCAGTTGATTCGCTCCATCTTCTCTGAAACCCAGGTCAAGGCGACAGAGCGTGGCAGTCTCAACAACATCCTCATGCAGCTGCGGAAGTGTCTTTGCCATCCGTTTGTGTACAGCCAGGCCATTGAGGACAAGAACGTCGAGCCTGAGCAGATGCACCACAACCTCATTGAGGCGTCATCTAAGTTGCTGCTGCTCAAGATCATGCTGCCAAAGCTCAAAGAACGTGGCCATCGCGTACTGATCTTCAGTCAGTTCCTCAACCAGCTCGACATCATTGAGGACTTTTTGCACATCTCGGGCCTGACCTACATGCGCCTAGACGGCAGTATCTCGAGTTTAGAAAAGCAGAAGCGCATCGATGCGTACAACGCCCCCGACTCAGACCTATTCGCTTTCCTACTGTCGACCCGCGCAGGTGGTGTTGGTATCAATCTGGCCACAGCCGACACCGTCATCGTGCTCGACCCGGACTTCAACCCACACCAGGACATCCAGGCCTTCTCGCGTGCTCATCGTATTGGCCAGAAGAAGAAGGTGCTCTGTTTCCAGTTCATGACCAAGGACAGTGTCGAGGAGAAGATCATGCAGATAGGACGCAGCAAGATGGCTCTCGACCACGCCCTGATCGAGACCATGGACGCTGAAGATGACGCTGGCAACGACCTTGAATCCATTCTGCGTCACGGTGCCGAGGCTCTCTTCAGCGAGGAAGCTGCGCAGAACCGCATCGTATATGACAACGCCTCCGTGGATAAGCTGCTCGACCGCTCACAGGTTGAAAACACAAAGACCGACGACGCGCGGACGGCGGAGTCTCAGTTCTCGTTTGCGCGGGTCTGGGCCAACGAGACGGGCTCTCTTGCCGATGACATTGAGCTGACCACGTCTTCTACCTCAGCCGGAGCCACCAACGCTGCTGTGCTGAGTGTGTGGGACAAGATCATCAGCGAACGTGAGGCCGAAGCAGCACGACTCGCCGAGGCACAACGCGAAGTGCTCGGCCGTGGTGGTCGCCGACGCAACCAGATCAAATATACGCAACCCCGCTACAATGAAGACGGCGAGGAAGCTCCGCGAAACAACAATAGCGACGGCTCCGAGGACGACCGCGATGGTGAGTTCTCGGGCAACGACAATGCGTCATCAAGCGACGATGAAGAAGGTAGTGCGAACGACAGCCGCCGGCGGAGCCGTGGTCAGTCTACGGCCAATCTGACCGCCGAAGAGGTTGCGGCCGAAATCCAAGGTACGACCAAGAAGAGTGCGAGAATTGCAAAGAGAACGGCACCCACCCCCAAGAAGGCAACTCTCAGAAAGGCAACCTTCCAGAAGACCATTGCCCCCAAGAAAACAGTGACCAAGAAGGCGGCTCCACCACTACCTCGCCCCATGAAGAAGACAGCCACAACAGCCAAGGTGCCGTCTGTCAAACAGATACAGGAGGTGAAGGGGGCGAAGGAGGCGAAGGAGAAAGAAGCAACTTCCATTGTTGAGCCAAAGACGGCCAACGACAAGACCATGAAGAAGACATCCCAATCACAGCTGGTGGCAGCAACAGTCAAGACAGGGTCAAAGTTGGCCCAGAAGGAAGCACAGAAGACAACGGCGAAGAAGTCCAAGCCGTCCACACCTCCTCCCAACGAGCCTGCTGCAAAGCGGCAACGCACGTCCAGCGTAGTGGTTGTGGAGGTGCCCTCCTCCCCTGGTGACAGGTCGCCCACCTTGTCGCCATCTCCAGCCCCGTCACAAGGGCGGGTTGCAGCTCAGCGCACCGCCTCTTCCACCTCTTCCAATGCAAATGGCATCACCATAGTCAATCCCACCGCTAACTCGTCCGTTGCACAGACGCAGCAAATGCAGAAAAAAATCACAGCCGACGTTCAATGGTCGCAGGTTACCATGCCCAATGGAGCCAAGGTGTGGGTGGTCAACCAGCCCCCGGCGTACAAGGGCTCAATGGCGCCACTGCCGGCGACCCCAACTTCCAATACACAATGCAAGCCCAGGCCACCTACCAGCAGCAGCAGCAAGCCCTCGGTAAGCAATGGCAAGACATCAAACAAGCCGCCTTCCGGTCCAAGCCAGGCGATACACCCGGTGCCCAACCCGTACCTTACACCAACGGAGGATATACAGCTCCATCTGCAACGGCAGCAGCAGCAGCAGCTCATTACCCAGCAGTACTACAAGGCCAGCCTCAACCGCCACACAACGCGTTCGGCCTCGGCAGCAACCACGCCGTCCCCTCCGCCTCCCCAGCAAATGCAAATGGTACCCCACCAGCACCTAGGAAGTCTGGCTACCAAACGCCGCCCATCCCCGGAATACCGAGAGACAAACAACTGCAAGACATGCAACTCCAGCGACTCCAAGAGCTGCAGGTGCAGCAGAAGCAACACCACCTCGTCCACCGGCAACAGCAAGAGCTTCAGCAGCAACATCAACAGCAGCAACGGCTTCTGCAACAACAACAGCCACAGTCACAACAGCAACCGCCAAATCCCTTCGGAATTTCCAGTGCCAATGATGGCCCACCAGTCTCTTTCACGGCAGCATACCAGCGTGAACAACAATCAGGTGCTGCCCCAGACGCCGATGACCGGGACACTCCCTACTATATCCGGAACCGAGACTTACTCAACTACAAACGGAAGTCTGCCTGGTGGCAAAGCAAAGTCAAGCAAATCCGAGATGGTCTGGAAGCCCTCGACAGGCAAGGACTTCATCTCGCCGCCACTATAGCCCACGGTGCTACCACCACCCCGTCTGAGTGGGCCAAGTCTGGTTCTCAAAGGCGGCTGCTCACTCTCTACAATAAGCGGAAGGAACAGCTAGCCCGCATTGCTGTCCTCGAGGAAGTCGGCCGACAGCAGCAAAAGCTTCTCTTCTTAAAGAATGAGGAGCACGTAAACGCATTGACCGAATACATGGAAAACAACAACGGGAACACGGCCGGTGGACCGCTCCTGAAAGACTTTGATACCGAAGAGATGCGTCGATCACGCTACAACCACCAGACAAAGATTCCGCGATCAATCTATGTCCTACAGAAGATGGACCACAAGATCATCAAGCATATGGTTAACGGGGGCAGGTCCGTCGCACTCGAAATGCTACCTGATTGGCTTCAGATAGACTTTCAAGCCATACCGACAGTCGATTCTGCAGTTCCGCCAGAGTCCCTGGAAGTCTACTTGACAAGAGTCTACGAAAAGAATCCACAAGCACCAACGGTCGTCGCTGCATTGTTTGTTCCGAAAGGACATGTGCCTACACACGCAGCTCCAGCATCGTATCAACCACCACCTTCAGCAGCATCAGTACCAGCCCCTCACCCAAACTTTGCACCAGCGTCTGCTCCTTCTGTTCCGCCTGTTCATTCTTTCCAAGCGCGTGTCTCGGTTCCTGCTCAAGTTCCTGTGCCAGCACCGTTGCCATCTCCGTCTCCATCATTACCACCACCTCCCCGTCCCCCGCCTGCTCATTCCGCAACGCCTCCACTAGCAGTGACTGGTGCACCCACACCGACAACGAGTGTGTCCCTCAGCCGAACAAGCACACCAGGCCCTTCATCTGAAGCCAAAAAGGCAAAGAAGCTCAAGAGGCCGACAGCCGAAATCGCACAGCCCCAGGTTCCAGCCATGGCCCAGCGCATGGTCGTTCAGCTGTCCATGGCACCCATTGCACGCTGTCGCAAGTGCAACCAACCTCACCCGGCCAGCGGCGGCTGTGCCAACCTCGGGTGTGAGGCTGGCATTCGCCTTGCACTCGACGCTTTACGCAGCAGCGATGCCGATCCCGAGCAGAAGCAAACAATGCGTAAGAGCCTCGTCGCCAAGCTGGGCGAAATTACGAGCAGCAAAAAGCAATGATGCGTTTCTGTGTTTTATTTTTATTCTGTTCTCGCCCCGTTTACCATCTCATGTAATGATCTTTTTTTTTTGCTTTTCTTATTTATGTTATTTAGACCCTTCATCGACAAAAAGCCGCGAGGTCCCAAGGAGGTCATTTTGATTATTGTTTTCTATTCATGCAAGGCCGCGGCGTCGGCAGGACCACATGGCTAGAAAAGCCACCAAGGAGGGAGAGGAGCAGGATAGGAAAAGAAAAGGCCTGTCTGCAAAGGGTCTATGCTTCGTTGTTTTCAATCATTCGTACCTTGCCAAGTTTCTTTTTATCATAATAATGGCCTATAAAAATATACAAGCCAGCTTTCGTAAGAATGACGTGTCTGCTGGCCGTATCAATGCGATTTTGCAATATTTTAAACCCTTCTCCTTGCAGATTAAGGAAACATGTCAAATAATTTGAAAATAGGCCGTAAATCAGTAAGTCGACTTCGAGAGGGCTCGTAGTGAAAGTCAATATTTTGTAAGAGAATATCGCTATATCAGGTCTAGATAAAGTTAGGCTAAAATCGCCACTTCTTAATCGCGACGACATCCCGTCATCGTACAATCTCCCAACATTTCAGTTTTAGAGCTTCATACATCGCAAAACTCGACACACCAGCGCTTTTTGACGAATCCGGCAGCGCATATCCTAGGCCTTCCTACCTTTTGACTTTGACTCCGACTGCGACATTCAACCGCCACAATGAGCGCACAACTCGCCCAGCTCCAAGAGGACCGGGCGCAATACCAGGAACAGGTGAGACTACTTTCTGTCTCCATATCCTCTACACTGTTTTCATTCACTAACTCCCCGCCCAGCTTGACCTCGTCCTCGCCTCCCTCAACGATGACCCCGGAAATGATGAACTGCTCGCGCTTAAGGCCGAGCTGCAGTCCGCACTCGAGATTATCGACGATTCAATGGCCGAACTGAAGCCCGAGCCAACAAGCAGCAAAGCGGCCAGCAAGACAGAATCATACCAGAAAGCTCCAGCTGACTCTTCCTCAGCATCAGCAGCGCATGACGAATCATCAGCTCCGGTCGTCTACAAAGTCAACGAGAGCATCCTGGCACGATGGGTGACGGGCGATAAGGGCTTCTACCCGGCGCGCATCATGTCCGTAACGGGTTCGGCGACGGCGCCCATGTACACAGTCAAGTTCAAGTCGTACGACACGATCGAGACGCTGCGGGCACGCGACATCCGGCCGATTGCGCCACCAAATAACAGCGGCAGTGGCAGTGCAACATCAGCGACGAAGCGCAAGGCGGACGGCAGCAGTGTCGGTGGAAGTGGTGATGCGGCGTCGGCATCGGTTTCGCATAGAGGATCAGCAATGTCCCTTTCACCATCGACAGCAACATCCACGCCACCGCCTCCTCCTCCCCCGACCGCATCCTCTTCCACTTCTTCGGCTGTGCCAGCACCTCCTCAGCCGCCACAGTCTTCACATCTCTACGGCCAGCCTCTGCCACCACCACCGCCGCCCTCATCGGCTGCGCCTGCTGTCGTAGCTGCCGTGCCGCCCGCGTCAACAGCCATCCCTCCACCGTCTCGGTTCCGCACAATCGACCGCTTCAGCCAAGGTGTCGTCTCGTCCGCGCAGCCTCAGCTGTACGACAAGCCGCCGCAACAGCAGCAGCAACAGTGGTCATCCAGCGGCGGTGCCATCAAGGACCCCGCGACAAACGCAACCCCGCTCGGCGAGGAGCCGCCCGTCAAAAAGTTCAAGAAGATCAAGGCCACCAAGCAGCTCGAGGCCGGCAAGAGCAAGTGGCAAGAGTTCAGCAGCAAGGGCAAGACGGGCAAGCCCGGCACGAAGAAGGACAGCATGTTCCGCACACCCGACGGGCCCCAAGGACGAGGTAGGTCATCGTCCTCTTTCTTCGAATTGAAGAAGAAAAGAATTGAAATCCAGTCACTAACAACACCCTCAGTCGGATTTATTGGCTCCGGACAAGCCATGCGCAAAGATGTCACGAGAAGTCGACACATCTACCAAACCAATGATGATGTGGACTAATGGTTGTTTCGTTTTTTCTTTTATTACAGTTGCCCGATTCTCGCGCACATTCGTGTCCGCGTTCGTTTCCCGGACGAGATCCTTTCTATACTTTGCTGTTCGCAAAGCGGCGTTGAGTTCTCTGCATCATCGGTTATTTTCCTACATGGCACTTATTCTTTTACCATTACTTTTGTGGGCTTCAGAGGACAAAGCTAACGGCGGGATTTTGGAGATACGAGCTCAGCCAGAGATGGCTACAGCTAGCATAGACTACGACGCACAATTTAAGTCAAATTATTGTTGATGAAATAACATTCTTTCCAAGCGTGATTCGTGCTGCGTGGGGTATGAGGAGAGGTGTTTCCATGATGAATAAAACGCTGCTTGTCTCTATGTTTTGCATAGTTTATTTCTTTTATTTTTTATTAAAAAAGAAGAAGAATGAAATACATGTATATGTAACAAATGTCGTCATAAATAAATATGCCAGTGAAAAGCAAACAAAAGTTCATAGAAATGTATTTGAGTTGCTTTTATGATTATATATATGTAGAAATCAGCTGTCATAATTACGTCCTCGACGACAGACCAATCTTAGCGCCGATATCCTTAGCCAGCGTCAAAAAGGCCTCTGCTCGGCTGCTCTCAGGTTCAGAGACAACCGTCGGTTTTCCCCGATGCGCGTCGTCGCCAATGAACGGGTGCAGCGGAATGTCTGCCAGCAATGGCACGTCCAGCTCGGAGCAAGCCTTACGCACGCCTTCCCCCTTGCCAAAGATGTGTGTCTCCGTCTGGCAGCCTGGACAACAGAACACACTCATGTTTTGAACAACACCCAGCAGAGGCACGTTGGCCTTGCGGAACAGCTGGATACCGCGCACAGCATCTTGCACGGCCAGCGTATGGGGCGTGGTCACAACAACCGCGCCGTCAACGACAACCTGCTGGGCGATGCTAAGTTGGATGTCACCAGTGCCAGGAGGCAGGTCCATCACCAGAACGTCGAGGCCATCCCAGGCCACGTCGCGCAGCAGCTGGGTGAGAGCGCGGCTGACCATGAGGCCGCGCCAGGCGACAACCTGGCCCTCGGGAACGAGATAGCCCATAGACATGGTCTTGACGCCATAGTTGGACATGGGGACGAGCATGTTGTCGTTAGACAAGCGGGGTTCGCCAGAGAGGTTGAAGAGGACCGGGATGGATGGGCCAAAGATGTCCGTGTCAAGGATGCCAGTGCGGTATCCCTGACGGGCGAAGGCAAGTGATAGATTAGCTGCCTCGAGTTAGCATTTTGATCGTGATATCTCGACTTGGGCTCACGATGAGAGACTGTACATACCGGCTACTGTGCTTTTGCCGACACCGCCCTTGGCCGAGGAAACGACAACCACCTTAGCCACACCTTTGATGGGCGTGCGATCCGGTAAGCGGCGTTGCAGCCGTGGCGGCGTGCCGGCTTTGGGAAGACCCTGTCTGTGTGAGTTTGTATTCATGATGAATGATGAAAATGAGATGAGATGACGGCACATACTAATGGGTTCTCATGCTGGAATTTGGATGAACTGTGAAAGTACGACTTTGATATGCTCGGCCTCACAGCATTGAGCCTTAGCGTGCATACCCGTGGTAGTATTATGGTCGACATTGTGTGCTTGTCAAACTGGTGATGTTGACTGTTTTGTTGTTGGTGAGAACGTCACATCTTACAAGCTTCGCTAGATGTGCTGTATTTTAGCGGTTATTGGTGGAGTTAGCGGTTCAGCTACAAGGAGGAAACGCGCCCCACCAGTGGTCTCCAGATCAGGAAGGCGGTGCCGACTGGAGGCGGCAGAACTCCTGCCGTATCTCACGCTAGCAGTTGAAAAATAAGGCGGTGTAGCGCAACTTTTTTATGGCAGTATTTTTTTGTATGGCAGAAAAGCTCCCCCAGCTAAACTTTTTTTCTTAGGCGCTGTCCGCGATCTTTGATAATATACGAGTCCTGCACGAGCGACTGTATTTTCTGGCTTCATTTTCTCTCATTTTGCTCGGCAAACATTGCAACACTACACACATACGACATAATGGTGGGACTCAAGGGCCTTGCGGCCAAATTGTTCACCAAGAACTTGGCAAAGGGTATGTTTTACGATCAGAATTGCACCCAGTCGACACGACACTAACAACTTCTGTAGAGTTTGACCCTGAATCCGAGGTACCGGCTGACGATGACAGCGACAACCAGAACGGTGGTGACGATGCGGACAGCGACAGCGACGTCAGCGCACCCGAAGATACACAGGACACGGAGCACTATGTGCAGGTCGGCAAGAGCAAACTGCGCCGGAACGAGCCTGTCGCATTAGGGCCTGCCTACCGGGGCAAGCGCGTCAGCCGGAAACAACTCGAGGAGGGTGACGATGAAGAGGTTGAGGAGGATGACGAGGATGACGAGGAGGACGCCGAAGAGTTTGACGACCCCGACGAGGTGGACATTGAGGGCGCAGAGGAGGTCCACACCGACGACGAGATCGACAGCGACGAAGCCTTTGGCGAGGACGACGAGGACATTATAAAGAAGTTTACCTTCCGGGGGAGTGCCAAGCCCAAGACACCCAAGGGCAAGCCAGTCTACTCCGACAATGAGGACGAGGACGAGGACGAGGAGGAGGAGGAGGAGGATGATGAAGACGAGGCGGACGACAGCGAGGGTGGCGAGATTGAGGATCTGGCATCCAGCGGCGACGACGACGAGGAAGATGAGGATGAGGACGACGACGACGACGACGAAGACAACGACGAGGGCGACAAAGAAGAAGAGGACGACGGCGAGCTCGATGCCAAAGCAGCAAAGGCAGAGGAGGAGACACGGAAAATCCTCGCCCAAGAACGTCGCCAGGTGCTCTCCTCCATATCTGCCTCGGCTAAGGCGGATGCCGACAAGGGTTTCGCCGTGCGCCAGCAACGCCGTACTTTTGATGCTCTCCTGAACATGCGCATCCGCATGCAAAAGGCCCTGTCGACGGCCAACACCCTGCACACTGTGGCCAAGGACGACGACGCCCCTACTAGCAACGACGCGGCCGTGGAGGAGGCCGCCGCCAAGGCTATTGAGCTGCTCAACTCGATCCAGAGCATCCGCAAGTCCTTTTACGACCCCGACAGCACCTCGACAACCACCAAGCGGAAACGCCACAGCGGCGCCATCACCACCGACAGCTCGTGCCAGGCCATCTTTGACGAGATGACTGTTTCCGAAGAGGCCGCCCTGGCCAAACGCCGCAAGGTCATTGATCGCTGGGCTGCGCGTGTCCAGAAGCCCTCTGCCGCATCAGCTGCCGCCGCCTCTCGCCGGTTTACTGCTGCCGCTTCATCCCAGCCCCTCACCACTGTCTTGGACGGCCAGCTGGCCACATCCGAGCGTCTGATCAAGCGCACACGTACCCCGCGGTCGTGCGCGCCCGTCCAGGCCGCCAAAAAGGTCGAGGAGGACCCGGAAATCTACGACGACGCCGACTTTTACCAGCTGCTGCTCAAGGAGCTCGTTGACCAGCGCACTGTCGACGGCACAGCACCCGGCAGTGCCGCCCCGACCGTCCGGTGGGCAGCCACGGCGGCCAAGGACGCCAAGATGCGCAAGCTGGTCGACCGCAAGGCCAGTAAGGGTCGCAAGATGCGCTACAACGTGCACGCCAAGCTGCAGAACTTTACGGCGCCTGAGGACCGTCGCGACTGGGAGCCTGAGGCGATTGACCGGTTCTTTAGCTCGCTGTTTGGCCAGCGGATGGCGCTGGCGGAGGACGATGGTGCGGATGATGAAGATGCCGACGAGGATACGGAGATGGGCGGTGCCAGTGTGGGCGAGGGTCTGCGTCTGTTCTAGGCGGGCAAAGCCTTTTTTTCAGTTAAATACTTTGTCATTTTTTTGTCTTCAGTTTTGTTGCTTGCATACCACATTGGCGTTATTTTTATTTCAAATAGACAAAACCAGGGGCTGTTTTATATATATTTTTGCAAGTCATAGTTCATTTAAGAGTTTTGTGTTATCTTCTCTTTGTATGTGGAGTATGTGTTGGTCTGAATAGCATGCGCTTCATAAATCGTTTATTCTTCCTTGAAGAGCTCTGTTAAGCCGGCCAGCGTCAGGGCTACAAAACAGGCAATATGCACAGCCAAGTGCACCGTTGGCCCTCCCAACGTCTTGCCTTGTGCTCCTTGAAGTCCGATGTTATGTGTCCGCCGAACGTAGGCTCGTCGACTTGGAAAAAGGTGATATGTACCGAGGGCCAGGGCAATGAGGCCGCGCAGCTGGCCCTGTATGACGGGTAATGACGATGGTGACGATGGAGTACAACCCCAAATGGCCATAACAATGCTCAGCAGCACCGAAGACGCCAACAGTCCTCCATAGTTCTGGAGTAGAAGTACCACCTCAGCGCCGCCAGCTGATGATGCAAGAAGAGATGGGCTGAGTTGACGCTGTGGTGCAAAGAGGAATGTGGCAGCCGCAGGCGTCTCGATTACGGCGTGCAACAGAAAAGCGAGTCGAGCGAGCATGGTTGTTGGTTGTGAAGGCTTTGATTTTATACAATTTTTGCTTTGCTGAGGAAAGATGGATGACGATTTTGACAAGACGTCCAACAGACATGTGACGAAGCTTACATGCCATATCCTTGTAAGCGGGAGCCCTTGACGGCGTATGCATTAATCGAGACGTATCTTATGGAGTATCCGTATTACTTGCACTTTCCTTGAATCTTACGTAGACGTACTTCGTACAACGTATCTTACATGCTTTTGCCTTGCACTGCCTTGCGTCCTCAGCCTTCTGTCAGGAAGGCACGTTGGACTAGGCGAGGCTGCCAGAGCCGCCGCCCTAGCCTCTCGTCTCACTGCAAGTCACATGTGCTCCCATTATGCTTAATTCTAGATGGACGTATCAAGAGAGCAGACGATCTCAGACTGTGGCAGATCGGAGAGAAAATGAATATGCCAGCTGTGCAATGGATGATCCGGCCAGATAACTGCCATTCGTCAACAAACAAGAGGCTCTGGACACATGGTCTTAGAAAGACGGATCGTCCAAAAAGCACAATATGACTGCATGTCTTAATTAATTACAGGCCGTGACTGTTGCGTTCATGTACTCTCTGCAAGTTAATCAATGGCTCATGCTCATAATCAATAAATACACCTCAGCTCGATCCATGCCGTGCGGCGTGCAGAGTGCGGCGCACAAACGTGTTGATGTGGTACCGCTGGCATCTCACGCTCCACGTCGTAGAGGCCACAGTGGCAGGAAAAAGGGGCTCGAATTTCGGCACAGGGGACAGCTCGTCCGCTAACGTCCCGGATGGACGATTTCGTCAGTCACGTTTTCGGAGGGTGTGGGCTGCCTGTGGGCCCCCAGGCTTAGGGGGTTTAGGGGGTTCCGTAGAAGCAGATGGAACAGTCGAGCTAAATAAGCTTTGTTTGACGACACTTGGTCGTTCCTTCTTTCCAAACCTTCTTTCTGTCCTCTGTGGTTGGCTCTTCGTGTGTCTCTCTTTCCTGCCTGGAGCATGTCCCACTGTGGCCAATGTACAGTGAGTCAGAAGGAACTGTTGTTTATTTATTTTGTACAAAATGGAGGTAAAGTGCGACCTTGCAGAGAACAGGTGTACACATCCAGACGACACATATCAAAGAGAAAAACATGGGATGGCAAACCAACAATAGGAGATCGGATTTATTGGATCGGAACCGGCGACTCTTTTCCTCTTTTCCCCAAAGCCACCTGGCTTTCAGGGGACCTCAGAGAAGCATGTCTGAGCTGTAGGGGTGGGCCACTGTAGCTTTTGGGTTAGCGCGCCTGCCTTGCCGCTCTTCTTGCGTATGTTTGTGTGTGAGTGAGTGGAGCCTTGCCAAAGACGATCAAGGGGCGTGCAGCCAAGGGAGCCAGTCAGGGAGCGCCAGGCAGGGACGTCCCTCTGGGAGTTGTGTCCTTAAAGAGGTCACGTGCTTTCCTGTGCGCGTTACAAAGTGTGCAAAGTCACTCCCAAAGTTGAAAAGTGCAAGCGCCACCCGCCGCCCGCATTGGACAGACGTGCAAGGTGTCCTCAAGCGGGACCATTTTTTTGTGGGTGGCTACCGCCCTCCTTGGTCCTGAAGTGTATACCACCCCCCAAAGTGGCCAAAAGGGACACATAAAACTTCAAGATATTCTACCTCGCATATAAAGGAACACTTCTTCCTTTTCCTTCTTCTGTGCTCAACTTTTCCCTCCTTTTTCTCCCTCTTGTCAACATCCACCCCCTCTTCGCCGTCACCCAGTTTAGACTCTTTTGTCTGTGGCATAGGAGCTTCTTTCTTTTCCATTTTTGTTTTCTCCCGTTTTCTTTCTTTCTTTTTCTTTCCCACTTCTGCGGCTTCTTCACCGCTTCACACATCCTCACAATGGCCTCTTCCCGGAGAAGCTCGTCCCAGTGGGGACTGGGCCTCTTCCTCGTGGCCTTCTTCGCAGTCCTCTTCTCGCCTGCATTCGTGAGCCAGGCTCGCGCTGACGACGTTCAGGAGTACGGCACTGTTATTGGTATTGTAAGTAGAGCTCTTACAAGATGATTAGGATCTCAGATGGGACACCAAAGATGGACCACGATACTAACTATGCTCTCTTTAGGATCTGGGCACCGTAAGTCAACTATCCCTCACATCTGCGATCGACAACGGCGCACTCTCGAAGCTTGCCTCGGACCACAACCAAAGCTCCAAAGAGCTCCAAAGACTGGCCGGGGCGGCCTAGAAACAGCTGGCGAAGACAGAAAACTAACCTATATCTAGACATACTCGTGTGTTGGTGTTATGCAGAAGGGCAAGGTCGAGATTCTCGTCAACGACCAGGGTAACCGTATCACTCCCTCTTACGTCGCTTTCACCGATGATGAGCGGTTGGTTGGTGACGGTAAGTTATACCTCAACTCCAGAGCTTCTGTTTTACGCATCTAGAACCATTTGCTAACTCCCTCATTCAGCCGCCAAGAACCAGGCCGCGAGCAACCCCGAGAACACCATCTTCGACATCAAGCGTCTGATCGGTCGCAAGTACTCGGAGAAGGATGTCCAGAACGAGTATGTTTTCACCCACACCCAGCCCCCTCTATTTTCTACAGCCGGAGCACAACGCTAACAGATCGCAGCATCAAGCACTTTCCCTACAAGGTCATCAACAAGGACGGCAAGCCGTTTGTGCGCGTCGACGTCAAGGGCACCGAGAAGACCTTCTCCCCCGAGGAGGTCTCCTCCATGATCCTCGCCAAGATGAAGGAGGTGGCCGAGGGCTACCTGGGCAAGAAGGTCACCCACGCCGTTGTCACCGTTCCCGCCTACTTCAACGACAACCAGCGCCAGGCCACCAAGGATGCCGGTATCATTGCGGGCCTTAACGTCCTCCGCATTGTCAACGAGCCCACTGCCGCTGCCATCGCTTACGGCCTGGACAAGACCGACGGCGAGCGCCAGATCATTGTCTACGATCTTGGTGGTGGTACCTTCGATGTCTCCCTGCTGTCCATTGACCAGGGTGTCTTCGAGGTCCTGGCTACCGCTGGTGACACCCACCTGGGTGGTGAGGATTTCGACCAGCGCATCATCAACCACCTGGCCAAGCAGTTCAACAAGAAGCACACTGTCGACGTCACCTCCGACAAGAAGGCCATGGGTAAGCTCAAGCGCGAGGCCGAGAAGGCCAAGCGTACTCTGTCTTCGCAGATGTCTACCCGCATTGAGATCGAGTCGTTCTTCGACGGCAAGGATCTGTCCGACACCCTGACCCGCGCCAAGTTTGAGGAGCTCAACGTCGACCTGTTCAAGAAGACCCTGAAGCCCGTTGAGCAGGTGCTCAAGGACGCCAAGGTCAGCAAGAGCGAGATTGACGACATTGTCCTCGTCGGTGGCTCTACTCGTATCCCCAAGGTTATCTCGCTCCTCGAGGAGTACTTCGGTGGCAAGAAGGCCAGCAAGGGCATCAACCCCGACGAGGCCGTCGCTTTTGGCGCTGCTGTCCAGGCTGGTGTTCTGTCTGGTGAGGAGGGTACCGATGAAATTGTCCTGATGGACGTCAACCCGCTTACCCTGGGTATTGAGACCACCGGTGGTGTCATGACCAAGCTGATCCCCCGCAACACCCCCATCCCGACCCGCAAGTCGCAGATTTTCTCTACTGCCGCCGACAACCAGCCCGTCGTCCTTATCCAGGTCTTTGAGGGCGAGCGTTCCATGACCAAGGACAACAACATTCTGGGCAAGTTCGAGCTGACCGGCATCCCGCCCGCACCCCGCGGTGTTCCCCAGATTGAGGTCTCGTTTGAGCTTGACGCCAACGGTATCCTGAAGGTCTCTGCCCACGACAAGGGCACTGGCAAGAGCGAGAGCATCACCATCACCAACGACAAGGGCCGCCTGACTCAGGAGGAGATTGACCGCATGGTTGCTGAGGCTGAGAAGTACGCCGAGGAGGACAAGGCCACTCGCGAGCGCATCGAGGCCCGCAACGGTCTTGAGAACTACGCTTTCTCTCTGAAGAACCAGGTCAACGACGAGGACGGCCTGGGCGGCAAGATCTCTGAGGAGGACAAGGAGACCATCATTGATGCCGTCAAGGAGGCTCAGGAGTGGCTCGACGAGAACGCCGCTACAGCTGAGCTTGAGGACTTTGAGGAGCAGAAGGAGAAGCTGTCCAACGTCGCCTACCCCATCACGAGCAAGATGTACAGCAACGCTGGCGGCGACGCCGACGAGGAGCCCCTCGACCACGACGAGCTGTAAACGACTCGACCTCGAAAAAAACACACAATACGAGCGAGCGAGCGACGCAAGCGGTGGTCTGATATATCAGAAAAGACGAAAAAGTGAAAAACTTTACAAAAAAAATTGAAGAAATTTGAGAAAAACGAGGCGGCGGTAGTCTGTTACCAGCCGGTCCCTTCATTGCGTTTACCCTCCCGTGTTTATTATCCATTCAGATTTTGATTTCCCCGGTGTTTGAAGGCGAAGGATTATTTTCTCTCTTATTACAATGCTTTTTATATTTTCAAAAGGAGGAGAGTGGGCATACTCACCCTACCCATATGTCGGACATTGATTAGACCGCGATGCTTTTGCGTGTACTACTAAAACAGATCTGATAATTAAAAAAAGAATTAAAACAAAGACAATGCTGTACATGTAGACTTGGCAGTGAGAGCAATGGGATGAAAAGGCGAGAGAGGCGACCGCAGTATCTCAAATCTGGGGAATCTGGCGAGCATGGCGAGCAAGGGTCCCAAAGGTTGAGGTCATCGTGATGGTCAATTTCAGTTTTGCCTGTGAAAGCACGTCCTGGTTACAGGGGTCCAAAGGGGCTCTGCGGGAAAATGACGTCGACCAGCCAGGTGCAAATACGGGCGGTCTGGCCACAAGGCTAGCAGTTTTCTTTCCAGTGGACACGGAAGCGCCGAGGAGGGAAAGCGCGAAGGGTGCATAACTTTCAACTGCCGCAAAAATATTCTCTTCGTTCTTTTCGTTCTGTAACGTTTGGAATTCGCCCCTCGTCTTGTGTCTCAATCACCTTACATTATCTTCTCTTTCTTTGGCTGACGACTACGGGGCCAAGGGAGTCCTGACTGGCGAGCTGTCTGCTTACTTTTGCTCCCGGGCAAGTCTCTGCGCGGGCGGATCAGCTATTTGCCTTCGCCGCCGAGAAAGGCCGCGCAACATGCTTGCGCAGGTGTCGTTATTACAGTCTTCACCGTATATTTCTTTGTGTCTTCATGAGACTGTGAACGACAAAGATAAAAAAGAAAAGGATGCAGGCTTTCTGCGTGGTTGTGTTGATTGATCGGACTGCGGTTTTCCTCGCCCTTCCTTAATTTCCTGTGTCCTAAATTTAAGCATATGTCAAAACCGGCCTTCTTCGAAATGTTCCAAATGTTCTTTTCCGCTTCGAGAAGGTTTAATTCCAGACGCTGTCTTGGACCACATGCTGCGTGTTGGCTGTGTATTTTATTATGGAATCATTTGTAGAGGAATATCCCTATATCCAAATGTCACGTTTTTCAGGCGTTGCGTAGGCTTGGAGGCCAACTTATTTGGCAGCCTAATTAACAGTTTTAGTTGGCCAGCGGCTGCCATAGCCTGGCCTCGCCTATCCGTAGCTGTCCGCACCTGCCAAAACTGCCTGTAATTAACACGACTGCGCCCCTCTCGCGCATCTTTCTCGGCGCAAAACCCCTCCCACCTTAACCCCCTCTTTCCCTCTTTTCTTTTGGAATGACAGTTGTTCTGTAATAATGGCCGGCCGCCGAACCTGGCCAAGCCTACCTAGCCATTCGCTCTTGCCCAAGCGGGCATAGGAATACGCATCATCAGAGCGAATTGCCTCCGGGCCGGTTTCTCGCGCCCGTGAAAAAGTAAAAAGGGCAGGAAGCAAAAATAGCAAAATACCGAAAACTTGCTTTGCCCATGTGCTCTCTGTGTGCTCTTTCCATTTTTATGTGTCCTGGCATCCGCTCACCGTCGTCGTTCTTGCTGTCCGTCACAATTGTTCTTTCCTTCTCGAAACACGTCAACCGTCGCACTTGCCATTGTTAGTAGACGACCACCGTACCCCGACCTGTCGAACACAACTGCCCCCAACTAAGCACTGTCTAGAACCCGCTACTTACGCCCATTTCGTTCAAGACTTGTTACTACCAAGAAAAGCTCCACACAGAGCACCGACCTCGCCATTTTCACGTTCCAATACTCTCCTCTCGCTCTCTCGCCCTCTCACCCTATTTCTCTCGTTTTCTCATCTTTCTCGCCCAATTCCCTCTTGTATCGCAACAACGACCGCGCGGCACATTATTTCACTCGCTACGGCTCCTCGGTTCTATCTTAACTGTATTCGCTATCCGTCCTGATTTCCTGCACTCCTCTCTCGCCTCTCCCCTTTCCTTCTTCAACCAGTGCGCATCCGACGAACATCGTTTATCTCTCTCTCCGCCCATTTTCGCAAATTAGGTGGGCAGCCTGACCGACCGTCCGACCAGCACCACGACTTATCGATCGTCATTTTGGTCCCCTTTTGCGCTGCCAATCTGCGCCCTTCCCCTCGATCTTCTGTGTGAAGCCGACGAGCTCTGTGCTTTTTTACGAACCGTCGCTGTTTCTTCTTGCAGCCAAGGTCGCCGTTGTCGCATTACGACGACGCTCGAACTCCTTTCTTTCCTTCAACCGATACACCCCTTTCTTTAGTTACACAACCCGGTCCGTCGGACCACCCAGTCGCCCACCATGTCAAAGGTTATGAGAAGCGTCAAGAACGTCACCAAGGGCTACTCCAGTTCCCAGGTGAAGGTTCGCGAAGGTTGGTCGACTCTTCCTTTTGCTCGGTCTTGGCACTTTTCGTGCGATCCATGGCAGTACAGGCAATATGCTAACCAATCCTCTCGTGTCCAGCGACCAGCAACGACCCATGGGGCCCGACGGGCACTCAGATGAGCGAGATCGCACAGCTCACCTTCAACTCGTCAACCGACTTCAACGACATAATGGACATTATCGACAAGCGGCTAAACGACAAGGGCAAGAACTGGCGGCACGTTCTCAAGGCCCTCAAGGTTCTTGACTACTGTCTCCACGAGGGCTCCGAGCTGGTTGTCTCGTGGTCTAAGCACAACCTCTACATTATCCGGACGCTCCGCGAGTTCATCTACATCGACGAGGAGGGTCGCGATGTCGGCAACAATGGTAAGAGATGGACATAATCCAGACATTTTGTCCCGCCTTCGGTTCGAGTACTAACAAGCACTTCCAGTCCGTGTTGCTGCGAAGGAGTTGACTTCCCTGATCCAAGACGACGAGCGCCTGCGCACCGAGCGCAGCGACCGGAAGACTTGGAAGTCCCGGGTGACTGGTCTCGACGAGTACGGCCCGGGCGGCCATGGCAGCGATCTCCCGCCACCGCCCCGGCGCAATCGGGAACGGCGCGGCGGCGGTAACGACGAGGACGACACCGAGTACCGGCTGGCGATCGAGGCGAGCAAGGCGCAGGAGGAGGAGGACCGCCGGAGGCGCGAGGGCCGTGGCGGAAATGCCGATGACGATGACGACGACCTGGCCAAGGCGATCAAGCTGAGCAAAGAGGAGGAGGAGCGCCGCCGCCAGCAACTCGAGGGGAGCAGCAACAACAATAACAACAGCAACAACAACATTGACCTGCTGTTTGACGTTGAGCAGCCTGCGCAGCCCGCCGCCGCCCAGTTCACCGGCTTCAACCAGGGCTACCAACAGGGCAGCGCTGTCGACTTCTTTGCCAACCCTATCGACCAGAGCCAGATGCAGATGCAGCCCACTGGTTACAACCCGTACGGCAACTTTGGTGCCCAGCAGACTGGTTTCCAAAACGGCTTCGGCACCAACGGCTTCGCCGCCCAGCAGACCGGCTTCGACCCATACAACCAAGGCTACCAGCTCCAGCAGCAGCAGCAGCAGACGTCCTTCTCCAACAACCCCTATGGCACACAGATTCAGCAGCCGCAGCAGCAAGACTCTTCGTCGCTGCAGCCCGGCAGCAACAACCCATGGTCCTCGGCCAACAGCGGCAGCGCCCAGCCGCTGCAGCCCCTGCCTACCGGCTCCAACAACCCCTTCGCTGCCGCCGGCGCGAGCAGCGCAAGACCGCAGCAGCAGCAATACAAGCCGTCCTTCAACACGCTCTCGAGCCTGCCCGAGCAGAAGACCCTCGCGTCGTTCGGCCAGCCGCAAGCACAGCCTTTCCAGGCACAACAGCCTCAGCAGCCCCAGCAGCCCCAGAAGGAGGTCAGCGAGCATGAGGCCCGCCTCAACGCACTGCTGGCAGGCGGCGAGGGCATGGACACGTTCGGCAACACGGGCCAGCTCCGTATCCCTGCTCAACACACCGCGCCCGGCACCTTTGTCAACTCTGCTGGTGCCAACCTGAACCGCCTTACCGGCGATGCCACCGGCACCAACAACCCCTTTATGCGCCAGCAATTCACCGGCATGCCCGCCCCATCCTACGGCAACAATCCGTCGGCCAACCCGTTTGGTGTGCAGACGCAGCAACGGCAGGCTGGCAACCAGGACCTTATCCAGTTCTAGTAGGAGTGACTGGCTAGCCTGTTGGCCCTTCCACCTTCCACCCCTTGTGCTTCTCTGCCTCCTCTTTTTTTACATCTACGCCGATTCCGGCCTCCCTTCCGACCTCGACCTCGTTCGACCGACTCCTCCCATTAAGCGGCTCTCTGATTTCAACTCCTCTTTGTTTCCTCTTTCCTCTTCCCTTCTTATTCTTCTCTGTTCCCCTGTCACAGCACTCTTGGCTTTCTGCTTTCGAATTTCGATTCTTTTGGGGCTGTCGGGTCTGCCGGAGTACGGATTTGTCCGGTCGAGATGGAGGGAAGATAAAATACCAGCTCTCTTGTTCTTTGCTTTCTCATCCTCTCCCTCTCTCTTTTGCTGTCCATGTCTCGTCCTTTCACAATGCGGCCTCTTTTCTGTTCACATTTTTCTGTTCTGCGTCCCCGTTTCTGTTGGTGTGTGCGTACCTTGGGTATGAGCATTTTTTATTTTATCAGAGTACATTATGTCACATTTTATATAACAAATCGGTTGTGAAACTGATTGTTCATCCTGCCCGGTCGTTTTTATATCTGCCTACCGATTTGTGTGAATGCTTTCTCTTATTGCACCTATTGTGCCCGCTGGACTGCCCTTGTATTTGTCAATCTTGTAGAAAAAGCCTCCTTGTTTTAACCTCGTGACTACACTTGGAGCTCGTCCTCGACCTTTTCCTCCCATTTTCTCCCTTTCTGCAGCATGCTTTGTCATAAATGGAGTCATCACCAAATGCGCCAAGCGACAAAGAGCTTCAACAGAGCTCGATTCTTGCTTGCTAGTGGGCAAGAGCTGTTCGCGGGTTCCACTTTTGTGCTTTTGCGACAGCGTGTTGGCTACCTTTTTCTAGGCAGGTGCAGGCAAGCAGCTTCAAAAGCATTGCAGGCCTCTCATTGGCCTATTGTCAAGCTGCAGCGAATCAGCGTGCAGAATTGGGCACCAACTGCTGCCTGAGGCCACTTGAGAGAAAGGAGGAAACCACCATTCTTGACATGGCTCCACCCAAGCCACGCGCCCAAGGCCAGTAGGGTCCTGTTTTCTCTGTTACTCTTGTCTTTTTGCGCGAAAATGCTGTGCCTGCCACGTATTTTGCCGTATTTTCGCCCTTGCCTCAGTTTCCTCAATGCTGTCGGAGGCTCCTGCCACCCAATCATTGTTTCCAATAGCGCCTCCAACCACACACACATACCACACCACTGTAGCTTTGGTTTGCACCTTCCTGTCCCTAAAATCTGCACTCCAGTCGCTGTGTTCTCGTTCCCACTCCCAGCACCAAGGAAGAAGAAAATAGGAGCACTTCCGCCAGGGAAGCTATTTACCCTCACTCTTTTCCCCCTTCCTTCCCTTTCCTACGCAAAGGAATTCTAGAGCTTCCTCCTTCCCTTTTCCTCACCCTCTTCTCTCCTTTCTCACCATTTCCTTTCCTTTTATTTTTCTTTCTTCATATCTCCTTATATAGCGCTGCTGTCTGCGCGCCTTTTATTTCCTTGATTCTCTATCGTTCGCTCATTTGTGTCTTTTTTTACCTTGTCTCTAGCAGCCCGAAAAAAACGAGACGATCCGCGTCCCAAAAATCCGCTGCCCAGTTTTCCTGCCCTCTTTTTTTCTCAGCTCTTTACTCGACAACAACAAATATCGACGGCAACCTTTCGTCGACACACCCAATACGCCGCATCGACGAGCATATCCATTCTCTCAACGGGTACCGACATGCTCGCAGCTTTCGATACCACCTCCTAAGCTCCGACACACCCTCTCCTTCTCCCCCCTGGCCCGGCCTCGCGACGAATCCTTGCGACGCGACCCCGAGGAGCTTTTTAAGACGACAGAGTCTTGTCGACAGAGGGAGCCTCAAGAAACGAACATATCTTTCGACCTGTCTTCGGATTGAAACACGCGTGACCTACGGCGGCGACTTTGACGCGTCTCCTTTTTGGCATCGACCCGAGTATCACTCGATCTGGTGATCAAGCAAACGACGCGCTTGTTCACTTCACAAGACCTACACACCCACCCTTTTAACCTTATCTACCTCGTCCTTGACATCGCAAGGCATCTCTCCTAGACCAAGGCGAACACTCTACAACACGCAACAATGGCGTTCGGGGGCGGTTTCGGCGGCTTCGGCCAGCAGAACCAGACCCAGCAAACCGGCGGCTTTGGCGGTTTCGGCACCAACAACACTACGACCGGAGGTATGTACCAGACTCGACTTTTGTCTTTATTTTATCTGCTGCTTTTGTGTCTTCTTTCTTTCAATATGTTCCTGCTTGTCCTGTAATCGCGTCTTTTCTGCTTTCTTGCCCCGCGAAAAGGCTGCACCCTGCCCAGTCAACTCGGGCGTGTCTTCACTCTCGTCTCCGATCTTCTCTTCGACTCGGCCACACCTCGTCATTCACCATGGCGCCTGGCTGGGTCGAGTTGTGAATAAGTAGGAGGTGAGGCTGGGAGAATTGCGCACGAGGGGCATCTTCTTGACGCGTCTTGTGCAAGCCTTTCTGCTTTGCTTCTACTTTGTCTGCAACCTCGCCGTATTCACCTACCACCAACCTACTACTACCCCAAAGCACCTGCCCACAGCTTCCCCCCAGACACCGCAGGACTAACGAGATTTTTTCTTCTCTTTTTACGTGCTCGTCGAAGCAGGGTTTGGAACAAATACAAACACTTTTGGCGGTACTATTCAGAACGCTGGTACCGGTCTGTTTGGCAATACCGGAGCTACTGGCGGCTTTGGATCCTCGACTGGTATGGCATCTGGCGCCTTTCCAACGCGTTAACCCTTTTTTCTTTGTTTTCTGTTTGCTTTGCCATTGTCCTGTCCTCTCACTCCCACCTCGCTTCTTTTTCACTGGCTCGTCCTCACTCTTTTCTCCGTCTTTTTTTTGTTCTCTCTTTCAATGTTTCTATTATACCCTCCCCCTTTCACGGAACTAACCAAATCTCAATTCTAGGTGGCTTTGGCAGCACTGGCACTGGCGCTTTTGGCGCCGCAAAGCCTGCATTTGGTGCGACGACCTCGGCCGGCGGCGGTCTCTTCGGATCTACTACGGCTACTGCCGGCAGCACAGGCTTCGGTGGCGGCGGCGGATTCGGCTCTACCGCAACGACCTCATCACCATTCGGTGGCGGCGGCGGCACTTCGCTGTTCGGCGCTACTGCAAACAAACCCGCTTTCGGCGCTTCGACTGGCACAGGTGGACTTTTTGGCTCGACCCCCGCAGGAACCTCGACGACGACCGGGTTTGGCGGTGCCACGACGACCGGGTTCGGCGCGACGGCCAACCCAGGTATCGGCACCAATGTTGGCGACCCTCCTGGCACCAACTCCGTCGCCTTCCAGCCCTATATTGAGAAGGAGGCGACGACCAACCAACAGAACAGCTTCCAGAACATCCTTTTCATGGATGCCTACAAGAAGTGGTCGCCCGAGGAGCTGCGTCTGACCGATTACAACCAGGGCCGCCGTTACGGCAATGCGACTGGCACCGGTGCCTTTGGTGTTGGCTCTGGCTTTGGCGGGTTCGGTGCTACTAGCACTCCTGCCGCGACTGGCACCACTGGCGGTCTCTTCGGTGGTGGCGGTACGACCACAGGTGGCTTCGGCGCTACCAGCACCCCAGCGACTGGTGGCTTCGGTGCCACTTCGACCGGCGGTGGCCTTTTCGGTGCGAAGCCCGCAACAACAGGCGGCCTCTTTGGCAGCACACCGGCAGCCACTGGCACAACGACCGGTGGTGGTCTCTTTGGCGGCGGCGGCACCACGGGCGGTTTTGGTGCCTCAACTACTGGTGGTGGCTTCGGCTCTACCCCCTCCACCGGCACCACTGGCGGTCTCTTCGGTAGCACCGCGACTCAGAGCAAGCCTGCTACCGGCTTCGGTTTCGGTGGCGCCACGCAAGGCACAACCGGCTTTGGCGCCTCTGGAGGCACAAGCACATTCGGCACGCCCCAGGCCGGCGCCACTACTGGCGGTGGTCTGTTTGGCAGCACTCCTGCCGCCACTGGCACAACAACCGGTGGCGGCCTCTTTGGCGGTGGAGCTCAGACTGGTGCTGCAACTACTGGCTTTGGTACCCCGGCAGCCACTGGATTCGGCGCTCAGCAGCAGACTGGCGGAGGTCTCTTTGGTCAGGCCAAGCCTGCTACCGGCGGCCTGTTCGGCTCGACCCCCACTGCTACCACTGGCACCGGCACGACCGGCGGTGGCCTGTTCGGCTCTTCCACCGCCACTACACCATTCGGCGGCACAGCTGGTACACAGCAGACTGGCGGTCTTTTTGGTGCCAAGCCAGCAGCGACTACCACAGGCGGTGGCCTCTTCGGCGGTGGTGGTCTGGGCCAACCTGCAACTGGTACTCAGACTGGTGGCGGCCTCTTTGGTGGCATGGGCCAGACTGGTCAGACACAGCAGCAGCCCCAGCAGTCCGGCGGACTGTTTGGAAGCTCTCTGGGTCAGTCCCAGCCGAAGCCGTCTCTGTTCGGCACATCTGCTCCCGCCACTGGCGGTGGCCTTTTTGGTGGCCAGCAGAGCACACAGCCGCAACAGGGCGGTATGTTTGGTCAGAGCACCGCTGCTGCCCAGCCTCAGGCAGGCGGCCTGGGTGGTTCCCTCTTTGGTAACTCACAGCAAGGCAGCCTCGGCCTGGGTGCCTCTCAGGGCCTGACCACCAGCATCAACGACACCGGTGCTTACGGCGCGCCCTCTCTGTTCCAGAGCCTGGCCGCTCAGGAGGTTCAGAACCCTGGCCCTCTTGCCACACCCTTGTCCGTGAACAAGACGAAGACTTCTAGGAGAAGCTCGATCCTGCCGCTCTACAAGATGAACCCCGGCTCGGCATCCAAGTTTGCCACCCCTCAGAAGCGTGGCTACGGCTTTTCGTACAGCACTTTTGGCACTCCTAGCAGCGTGTCCAGCACTGCTAGCACGCCCGGCACTATGAGCCAGAGCCTGTTGGTTGGCAGCATCGGTCGCGGCGGCCTGACGAAGAGCATTTCGTCGAGCAACCTGCGCCGGACCTACAACCCCGAAGACAGCATTCTGCTGCCAGGCGCCTTCTCGTCTAACTCTGGCCCCCGCTTTTATGGAAGCACCGGAAGCAGCAAGAAGCTTGTCATTAACCGTGACATGCGCTCCGATCTCTTCTCCACTCCTAGCAAGGTTAAAGATTCTGGAGGCGCCGACTCTTTCGCGGATGCTGGTCTCGGCAGCACCCGCAAGCTGACCAAGAGAGTGAGCTTTGACACGACCATTGCTAAGGACTCTGTTCCTGAGGCCGCCAACGGTAACAACGCTTCGGCCAGCGGCAGCGAGCCCGACATGGGCTACCTTCGCCCCCAGACTCGCTCGTCCAACGGCGCTAGCGGCTCCTCCAGCAACTCTGGCAACGGCAGCAGCAGCTCTGCACTGATCGTCTCGCCGGCGTCCAACGAGCCTGAGATGGAGCAGGTCACCGGCAAGGAGCTTGCTATTGTCCACGAGGAGGAGGCTTCGCCCGTGAGAGCCCGTTGCATCCCCAACAACTACCAGATCAACAGCAAGGAGCTCGGTAACTACTGGATGTCGCCCTCCAAGGAGGAGATTGAGCAGATGAATCGCGTCCAGCGCCAGCAGGTCGTCAACTTCACTGTCGGCCGCACCAACGTCGGCCAGGTGCGTTTCCGCGTCCCTGTTGACCTGACAAAGATCAATCTAGACTCCATCATGGACGGCATTGTGACCCTGATCATCCGTTCTGCCACTGTCTACCCCGATGTCCAGACCAAGCCGCCTGTCGGCCAGGGTCTCAACGTCCCTGCTGAGATCCTCCTTCTCCACACTTGCCCTCGCAGCGGCCCTGATGCGCCGCCCGCCAAGATGAAGAAGCACATCACGCGCCTCAAGAGCATCCCTGACACCACTTTTGTCAGATACGACGAGCAGACCGCCGCCTGGGCCTTCCGGGTTGAGCACTTCACCACCTACGGTCTGGACGACGACGATGAGGATGACGAGACCGACGCCGAGACGACCCGCCTGTCTGCAGCAGCTGGCAGTGCCGCCCCTGCGCCTGCCTTCAACGCTGTGATTCCCTCGACTGAGCAGGTGAACGACGAGGATACCTTTGATTTTCGTCGCCGCAAACACGTCTCGGTTCCCGGCGCCTTTGACGACAGCCACGACATTATTGATGACGAGGACGAGGAAGGCGATGTGACTTTCCAGCAGTCTTTTTTATCTAATCGCTCCGCGGACATGAACGCCCAGGCCGTGGTGCCCATCAGCACGATGGAGCACGACCACGACATGGAACAAGGCGAGGATAGTGAACTGTATGAGAACGAGGGCGAGGCGCCTTTTTCTCAGCAGCTCTATTCTGCCGCGGAGCTCGACGACAACAACAGCCTCGAACCCTACCCCTTTCTTCCCAACCTCCCGCCGGTTGTTCAAGAGACGCCTGCCGGCATCATGCGCGCTCGGCTCCGGGCCATCAAGGAGTCCAACACGCCCCTGAAGGTCCAGGTCGCCGACGGCGACAACTGGATGGAGATGCTGCAGAAGACGGTCAGCCCCCAGAAGCGTGACCGCGCTGCCCTCAAGGCTCTCGGCGAGCACGGTGCTCCCGAGAAGCTTGCTTTCAATGAGAGCATCGCCAACTTCGACAAAAAGGCTGCCGCCTCTACCACAGCGCGCGGCTTCAACGCGAACGACAACCGTGGCTTTGCCACCAGCATCGACCTCATGAACTCGCTCTTCGAAAAGGCCAAGGCCCCAACGACCCAGGTGCCCGAGACGATTGCTCCCGCCAAGGGCTTTGTGAAGGTCCGTGGTGCCCTCCTCGTCCAATAGACGATTTTTGGTCCCCCTTGTGCTGTTTTCTTACCCCTTCACACACACATACACATCTTCCTCATCGAAATCTTTTTGTTACCCTCATCACATCCCACACCTCCCTATGATTATGCACATTGGCGTTGGAACCGTGTTTCGTTATTTGGCCTTTAACTTTCCAATTTAATGCTTGCATCTGCTGTGTACCTTACTTCGCATCGAAATACAAAATACTCAAAATCACAAAAAAAAAGTTCCCATTGACTAAATGTTGTTCTGTTTCTAGTGGCCCTACAAGAGAACCAACAAAGCTGTCGACGACGATGACGCCTCCATGGACCCCACGGACCGCGCTTTCCACGACGCCGTGAGACCCATTTGGTCCACAGACGGAGCATGTATTGTCACCGAGGCACAGACCGACGACACCGAGCCCTCTCTCAAGCGGATTCGCATCTACGATTCCATTGGCGCACAACTGACAGATGTACGTTGCAACCATGCGTCTCACCTATACACATGAAAATATCTACAAAAAAAATGAAAACGAAAAAAAAAAAAAAACTAACCAAGACCCAGTACTCCTTGGAGGGTCTGTCAGATCACAAGGATGTCGTGGATGTCCAGGTCGCCGATGGTGTGCCGACCATTTCGACTCGCCGCATCCCCGAGATCAAGGCTTTTGCTGGTTTCTGCGAGCAGGCCAACCGTAGCCGGTCCGCTGGCGCCAGCAATCTGTCACAGCAGCTAGGCGCCTACGAGCAGTCAGTCTGGGAGCTTGCGAGTGTGCTCTTTGACCCCATTGACGAGAATGCCTCTACCTCGGGAGACCAGTCCCGCCAGCGCAGAGACAACCTGGCCAAATTCTGGGCACAGCTTGTCGAGGGCTCCTCGTCAGCCAAGTCCCTGGACCAGGCACAGTCGCTCGAGGAGAAAGCATTTCTCTACCTTGCCTCCCGCAAGGCTCCTGAGGCCTGTCGTGCTCTCGTCGATGGCAAGAACTTCAAGCTCGCCACGCTGGTGTCTCTGATCGGCACGGGCGACTCTTTCAAGAAGGACATGCGCGAGCAGATGGACGACTGGCAGCAGGGCGATGCCCTCTCCGAGTTCAGCGTCCCACTGCGGTCGATCTACTCTTTGCTTGCCGGTAATGTCGCTGTTTGTGAGGGAAAGAAAGGCGGTGGTGTCGAGAACCGCATGAGCTCGGTCGTCCTGTCTAACTGGTTCGGTCTGGACTGGAAGCAGGCGTTTGGTCTCCGTCTCTGGTACGGCATTTCTGCCGGCGAGGGCATTGAGTCTGCTGTTGCCAAATATGTTGAGGATCTCGAGCAAGGCCGCGTGCCTGCACCTCGGCCATGGTACACAACACAGCGGGACATCACCGCTGCATGGGCCGACCCGCAGCGCGAGCTGCGCGAGGACCTGTTGTTTGGCCTGCTCAAGGTCGCTGCGGGCCTTGCCCGCCTCGAGGACGTACTGGAGCCCGAGAACTCACAGCCCTCGCCGTTCCGGTACCGGTTCTGCTGGCAAATCAACCAGGCCCTGTCGGGTGTTGAGAGCATCAGCCCTTCGGCCAAGCTGTCTACGGAGAAGGCCGACGCACTGTCTACATCCTACGCTTCAGAGGTCGTCTATCAGAACGACCGCTTTGCCACTGGTGCTAGCGATGGTACCTGGGTCCACGCCATCTGGGTGCTGTTGCATCTGTCAGACCGCAACTCACGGACGCACGCCGTCCAGGACGTTCTGGCGCGCCACACAGGCTCGCTGTTTGCTAACAATGGCGCTAAGTCGAACCTCTACGACAACCTGGTGGACGACCTAAAGATCCCGGCACAATGGGTGTGGCAGGCTGCCGCGCTTTACTGGCGCAACGAGCAGAACCAGCCGGTGCTCGAGGCCGAGTGCCTCTTGCGCGCCTCGGCCTTTGCAGACGCGCACCGCATCTTTGTCAAGGAGCTGGCACCCAAGGGCATTGTCGAGCGCAACTACAGTGACATTGCCGAGATGCTGGAGAAGTTGCAGCCGCATCGCCAGCAAATCAAAGACTGGACGTTGGGCGGCGAGGTCTACAGCCGGTTCCTGGACCTGCTCACACTGCAGCGCGGCGGCACGCTTGGTGGCAGTGCTGGCGGCAACGCTGCACCGCGCACCCGTGGTCGCCAGCAACAGCAGGCCCGCGACGAGGCGGAACAGGCCTCTGCGCAGCTTATTAGTGTTGTGGAGGCTCTAGCATCCAGCCTGCCGGCCATGTACGACAACGCAGGCAATGCGCTGCCTACGGAGGTAGCAGCTATTACGGAAATGGCAGATGTGGTAGCCAAGGAGACGATGGCACTGGCCAACAAGGGCAGAGTGAGTTACCCTGTTTACAAACTTAGTTTACTGCTGCAAACACAACTTGCTAACATTTTACAGATGGACTTGACCAAGATTTCTCGTCTGCCTTTGACGGAGGACCGTCGTGTGCGCTACTCATCCGACCTTGCGTTTGCATACTACCGCGAGGTGATGAGTGCCCACTGAGAGTGGTGAGAAGGAGAATTAAAATACCAAAAAAGGAAAAGAAAAGAAAAAAAGAAAGGAGAGAAAAACGGCACGGGAAAAGGCGGAACAGTCTGCAAGTGTATTAAAATGGGAAAAGGATGGATGTGAGCAAGGGATTGTTTGTGCTGATCAGTGTCTTGGGGGAAGACTTGCTCGTGATGTATGGGCTTTTTTTGTTTTGATTTGAAACCCGTTGAGCATTTGGTTTGACGTGACGTTTGGCGTGTGCTTTGTGTACGATCCCCCAGGCGGAGCGCGGTTGCGTTGCATGTACCCCCTTTTCTAACTTTCACTTTTTTTTTTCTTTAACTAGATAGAGCCCCGTAAAAGCTACTTTAATATTACGTTTTTGACACTTGACACTTGCATGGTCGAATGCTGCAGAATTTCACATGTGATATGCAACCTAACACAACGCAGTGCAGGACACCACAAGCTCAGGCTAAAGACTCGAAGATTTTTGGGCTCTTTTGAGCAGAACTATGTCGTAATTGATGTAGGTATTATAGTCTATTTTCAAATGGCTATTTCCTAAAAAACAATGCAAAAATGGGTGACAGCTAGGAAACGACTACAGGATAATGAAATCAGGACAAGATGCAGCATGAATAGGGTAACACAAACAAAGGAAAACCAATCTTCCTCATTCTCTTCACCGTCGTCAACTCTCGTCTTCCTGTCTTCTTCGCCTCTGTTTTTTTTCTGACTCGTCCTTCTCTTTACACACTCACTCCCTCTCTTCGCGCGGTATTTTGTTGTTTTGTTTTGCTTCGTTTTTAGGGTCAATATTGTACACGGGAAAATAGAACCGGCAGCATTTACGCCGTCTTCTTCCACTGGTTGTAGATACCAATGATACCCGAGGCGGTACCAGCCAGACCGACAACGCCGTCGTCAAAGTTGGTCCAGCCCAGGCTGCTCGTGGTGTTGGTCAGGTCGGCGGCGTCGCAAATCAGCTGGAGGTGGCTGGCCTGGCGCTCCTTGGCAATGCGCTTGCTCTCGACAACGCCCTCGCCGTCCTTGCGGTCAATGCGGGCCTCGCGCTCCTTGAGGCGGCGCAGGGTGAAGAGCTGCGCGAAGACGGAGCACAGCAGACCCAGCGTCCAGAGGCGGGTCGAGTCGCGCTTGAGGCGGGTGGCGAGCGTGCGGTTAGTGAGCTTGCGCACGCCCAGGGTCTCGGGCAGCAAGACCAGCTCAATCGTAAGGTAGCTGGCGTAACTCAGCTGGCGGCCGACGGTAGCGTAGCGCAGCACGGGCGAGCCGACGGCGGCGGTCGACAGCTTGGGGTCCTGGGACGCGGCCACGGCGGACTTGAAGTGCTCCATGTTCTTGCCGGCCTGCAGCAGCTTGCGGGCCTTGCCGAGAACGCCCTTCAGGGCAGCCCAGGGCGCAACCTCGGCGGTCGTGGCATTTGTGCGCAGACGGTACCAGACGTAGAAGCGGGCGAAGTACTGGACAGTGCGCATCAGCTTGTCGCGGCCGACGGTCGTGGCGGCGAAGCGGAGATAGTGCGCCACCGTAGGGTGGAACACGAGTGCGTCGGCAACCATTGTGAAGGAGGAGGGTGTGTGGAGGAGAATGAAGGAGAGAGAAAAGAGGTCGAGGTTGAGGTTGAGATCGAGGACGATGTCGAAGGAGGTCGAAAAGGTGCGAGAGTCGTCGGAAGAAAAGGGACAATCGGCTAACAAGGTTGACGGGAAGAGGCGATAATGATGCTCCGGTTTAAGGTTGTGGAGGTAGAGACGAAATGCGGAGATAAAGGAAGAGAACAAAAGAAGAAGAAGAAAAGAAGAAAGGAGGAACAAGAGGAACAAGAGATGCCAAAAAGCGAGGCTGAGGTAAGATCAAGACAAGGAAGGAGGCTTGCGGGCTGTATTTAATTTTAATGCGCACCTGCCCTACTAGTTTCGCTATGTTTTGCTGCTTCTGTCTTGCCTTGCGAGATCAATCACGAGGAAAGAGCGAACGAACCGATGGCGTGGTCTGGGGAAGCAGCGCGTGGGCGAGCTGGCGAGGTTGCCGGCTGGGTCTCATTGCTCATTGCTGGCTATTGCGCTTTGCCCCCCTTCCAATGAGCACATGCCGAGGTTTGAACCGTCCGGTCTGGAGAAACAGACTCCGCCGGCACAACGTTAGCGAACAGCGGCAGCAGTTTTGGAGTCGAGCAGCCTAGGAATGGACAATTAAAAGTGGAAATTCTCCGCAGAAAAATAGTTGCATCAGCGCCCGGAAAATCAGGCAATAAGTACGGATCACGTCTAATCGCAATGCATTTAAAGAATATCACAATATACTATAAAGCGATTTCGGAAAAGCACGGCCTTTCCTCATTCTGACCCGCTCCTCCCCCGCGCCTTCTCGTCATGTCATGCACCAACAAGTCACGCACTTGCTCTGGTCAACTGACAAAGACCCAGCGGGAAAGAGCTCTTCTTCACTCCTGCATTCCGACTGGACCACCCCGCCGCAGAAAGCTCCCTCATTTGAAACTTTACACCAGCTGTGCCTGTAGCTCCCAGGGCTGCGCTCTGGATCCAGCTCGGGCCAATGTGGGCTGCGGCACTTGCCAACCCGGGAAATCTTCTTTGCAGCCAGCAACACCCACCAAGATTGCCTTTGATTGCCCATTTGTGCCCGCATTCCCCTCGGCCGGGCGCCAATGCCCAGCGAGCTTCGCTGATGTCTCTGTTACAGCATTCTTACATATGAGTTTCGTATTACCTATCTTGAGCAAGTAGCCATTGATCATCCGGGTATCTCTGGTTTGTTTAGCTCGACTCGGATCCCCAAGGGGCAATTGGCCTGTAAGAGCACGAGAAACGGGGGGCAATAGCCGGGGGAAGGCGCCACACGCTTTTTCGCGAGAGGGGGGAGGACGTCTCGTGCGCTGGAGAATGTTAGGAAGGAACGACCAGTGATAGGAAAGAGTATCCTTTCAAATGCTTTGTAAATGGCAAACGACGACGACAAATACCTCTCATCATCTTGCCTCGTCTTGCCTCGAAAAACTGTGCTTCTACACCTTAAACAATTTCTGCGTAAATCCCGTCCACCTATCGTCTTGCGTGCTCACGTCAACTCGCTGTTCTCGTGCTCCAAGCCTCCTACTACCCGCCAAACCTCGTGGATACCCTGATGCCAGGAAAAACCACCAATCGTCGCGAGAAACCGTCTGTCGTCCGCTAGCCGTTCTCCGCAGTCCGACTAGGAAAGCGCCCAGCTTCCTTTTCGCCCCTGTTCTTTTGATTCTCGGTGCTCCACAGCCGAGCGCCGTTGCTGCGTGGCTGGCTCTGGCCCTACCTATTATCGGTTGTTCGTTCGTCGTTCTTGCCCAGTCCAGTCCCAGAACAATATAAGAGGAGCCCCGGCCGTTTTCGTGACTTTCCCGCGTGCCTACCCTTTTTGATGTTGTTCCTGATCCAGACTTTGACGATACTTCACGAACACACGATATATACAGAAAGAGCCCTGCTACAGTCAGCTGCACCTGCCCTCTCCGTATAAACCAACTACGCTCCTTCCAACACTACGTCATCCAAGACGATCAACACCCCTTTCCCCTCCATCCCACCTTCCCTTTGCTCCTTGAACAAAAGGAACAGCTCTTTCTCGTGAGCTTCGTTTCTTCTCTTATTTTCCCCTTCGACTTCCACTTCACATTCTCAAACCCCCGACATACACCATGGGTGTCACCGACGACAGCGGCGTTATGCCGGAGCAGATCAACTACAACATTGTGACCCTCACCCGCTTCCTGACTGAGGAGCAGAACAAGCACTCCGAGGCTACTGGCGATTTCACGTAAGTTTTGCTATTCCGATTTCCCTTCTTTTTGGTTGATCTCTCGCCGTTCAGCTACCAGCCTTCTCCCTTTCCCCGTATCCGAACTGCCCCTCACTAACACCAATATGCCTACAGACTCCTGTGCCACGCTCTGCAGTTCTCCTTCAAGTCTATTGCCTACTACATCCGCCGTGCCACCTTGATCAACCTGACGGGTCTGGCCGGTTCGTCCAACACTACTGGTGACGACCAGAAGAAGCTCGATGTCATTTCCAACGACCTGTTCATCGAGGTTATGCGCTCGTCCGGCCGCTGCTCCCTGCTGGTGTCTGAGGAGGAGGAGAACATCATCTTCTTCTCCGGCGCCAACTCGGCCGACAGCAAGTCCAGCGAGCACGCACGCTACGCTGTTGCTTGCGACCCCATCGACGGTAGCTCCAACCTCGACGCCGGTGTCTCTGTCGGCACCATCTTTGCTATTCACAAACTGGCCGAGGGCTCGACTGGTGAGGCTGCAGACATCCTGAAGCCCGGTACCGAGCTGGTCGCCGCCGGTTTCACAATGTACGGTGCCTCTGCACAGCTCGTCATCACCATGAAGGGCGGCAGCGTCAACGGCTTCACCCTCGACAACGGCCTCGGCGAGTTCATCCTTACCCACCCCGACATGCGCCTGCCCAAGAAGCGCGCCATCTACTCAGTTAACGAGGGTAACTCGCTCTACTGGGACGACCGCGTCAAGTCCTACTTCAACTCCCTCAAGGAGGCCCAGCCTGACAACGGCAAGCCCTACAGCTCGCGTTACATTGGCAGCATGGTCGCCGATGCCTACCGCACACTGCTTTACGGTGGCATTTTTGCCTACCCCGCCGACTCCAAGAGCCCCAAGGGCAAGCTCCGTATTCTGTACGAATGCGCCCCCATGGCCATGGTCTTTGAGAACGCCGGCGGCCAGGCCGTCAACTCGAAGATGGAGCGCATGCTCGAGGTTGTGCCTGAACACATCCACGACAAGTCCGGCATCTTCATGGGCAGCTACGACGAGGTTGAGAAGGTTAAGTCGTTCCACAAGTAGGCGCTTATTTTTTGGATATATTTTGGATAATGTTCTATTGCATCATTTTTTTTCATTTTTTTTTTCATTGGATTTTTTGGCTATCCATTCTCGAGAGCACCAATTATTATGTATTTTGATGACGATATAAAGAAAAATGGATATTAGACCCATGATTTCTCCAACCTGCTTAGGAGCCCTTTGCTTTGCTCTTCCCATTTCTCCAATTGTGCATTTGGATTTTCCGGTCCATGTTTTTCTTTTACTCGTCCTCGTTGCGTTTTCAATTGTCCCACAGACTGTCGAGATGTCGGCTCTCCGTCGGGAATATGGTCGCAACCAATTTGCAGCACGGCCATTGGTCCCTTGCCAGATTAACACCAGCTTGGCTGCCGTCCCTGTCTCGCCCAATAGCAGATCAGATCACGAACAACCTTCCCATTTTGGCTGGGGTCTTGGAGTAACGGGCTTTGCCTCTCCTCACCCCCTTTCCCCAGCCGCGTCTTATTCAAAATGCAATGTTCGGAGTAAAAATGCAACGACGGTGAGGAGAAGGGAAATCTCGTGTTTTTCGGACGAGGTTTTTGCGTCGACATTCGTCTTGTCATGATTTTGCCTTTCGCATTCCCCGTTGCCTTTTTTCTTTTTCCGAGTCTTTTTTTAACTTCGAATCGGACAACCGTTTATTATCATCCGACCTCTCCACACCGCACTCCACCATGGCCTTTTCCGACCTGTCGGCCATTGCCATTGGCCTTGGCACTCTTTACTTTATTCTTTACCGCCTGCAGTTGCGCCGGAGCCGCCCCGACGAACCGCCCGTCATCCCGGCTCCGGGCCTGCCGTTTCTCGGCCACGTCCTGTGCATGGCGCTGCAGGGCGGCCGCTACATGCAGCAACTCGGCCTCCGGATCCAGCACATGGCTCAGGGCGGTGTAGGTACAGCGCTCGGCGGCCCTACCCCGTCGGCAGTGTCTTTTCCATCCTCGTCCTCGACGTCCTCACAAGCGCCCACGGGAATTGTCACGCTTCCAGTCCCGGGCTCGCGCATCTACCTCGTAACCGATCCGTCTCTTGCAGCGGCCGTGCAGCGCGCGTCCCGCGCCATGTCCTTCACGCCACTTGTGCCCGATGTCACCCGCCGTGTCCTTGGCCTCGATGAGAAGACAGTCGGTATTGTCCGTGGTGAGAATTTAGCAGTAGCGACTTCGCCAAAACCTAGGCCAGCGGCGACATCATCGACAGGACCAACCATGTCCATTGTCGATGACCAGAAATACGACGAGTCATACGGCTTCCTAGCCGACATGCACAGCATGGTTTACAGCTACTTGGGGCCCGGCGATACGCTGACGACCTTTGTAAAAGATGCAGTCGGCGAGTTAGTTGGCCAAGTCAACTCGTATGCCTCTGGTCTCGAAGCATCGACCATTTCCACTCCAACATCTCCTGTTGTCGACCTTCTAGCCTGGATGAAGCACTTCGTGACATTTGGCACGGCCCGATTCTTGTACGGACCGCACAATCCTCTCGCCGTGGAACCCGAGCTAGAGCCGGCTTTCTGGGATTTTGTGCACGGTCTTGGACGACTGCTTCTTGTGGGTGACCGCCGGCCGGGCTCACTGATGGCATCGCTTTTGGGTGGACGTCCCTTTGCCGCACGGGAACGGTTGGTGGATGGCTTCACGACGTACCTCACGGCGGACGAGCACCTGTCGAGTGATAGTAGCGAGATTGTGCGACGTCGAGTTGCCATTGCTGACCGTTACGGCTGGGCCCGTGCCAGCACAGCACGGTCCGAGCTATCGTTCTTGTTTGCCGGTATCATCAACACAGCAGTGACCTCGTTCTGGGTCGTTCTCCGGCTCTTCTCCAACCCAGACCTACTAAAGACTGTACGCCAGGAGCTGAAACAAGGTGGTGACGACAACAGCGACGGCGACACTCTCAGCATCGAGCACATACGGACTGGCTGCCCGACCTTAAATGCCGTCTACCAGGAGTGCCTCCGCCTGGGCTCCAACAACATGTCGACCCGTCTTGTTCTATCCGACACTATGCTGGCAGACCGATACTTTTTGCGAGCCGGCTCCGTGGTGCAAATTGCTGCCGGCGTCATCCATGCCGACCCATCACTCTGGGGCGCTGATGTCGATACGTTTGATCCGACAAGGTTCCTTCCCAAGACGACATCCAAGACGGACAAGATACCAGAAAAGGCAACGTCAACTGCCCCGAAACGCCATCCAGCTGCTTTCCGTGCATTTGGCGGTGGCAAAACTTTGTGCCCCGGACGGCACTTTGCAACGGCCGAGATTTTATCG
The DNA here is from genome assembly GCA_029298735.1 of Ophiostoma sp. CBS 140.51. NCBI lineage: Eukaryota > Fungi > Ascomycota > Sordariomycetes > Ophiostomatales > Ophiostomataceae > Ophiostoma > Ophiostoma sp. CBS 140.51. The sequence goes on from JANSLP010000014.1 coordinate 235,094, forward strand.
TTTGCGGCGGCAGTGGTGCTCACCTTTGATGCGGAGGACGCTACGGCATCTGCTAAGGGCCAGCACGGCGTGCCGCCCAAAGTCCCGCCGCGAAATGACCGGGTGTTGCCCATCCACATTTTGGAGCCGGCCGCGAAGGATGTGCCGCAGGTTCGGCTTCGACTTCGGCGGCCAGGCCGAGCTCTCCGAGTTGTGCCATAATGACGAGGAGGCTCACAAATTTCTTTTGATACATTGTCTGGCAAAAAAGATTTGAACGGTAATGATTGTGTACGACATGTTTTGGAGTCAAAATAGTAACCATACTTGGCGACATTCACCCTTAATAGTACTGTGGTTTCACCAAGGTGCATATGAGCATGTGTAAGGCACATCGTCCTTCCTGCAGTGCCAAGAACAAGAAACGTGCTCGCTTGTTGATCACTGCTCGCCGGACTGATCAGGGTCCAGAGCTCTAGAAACGGAGAGTTGCACTCTTTCTACCGCCGCAATATATGAACGAAGTATCAAAAGTATTGGGGAGCTTCCTTCTCAGGGTAGGGCCATGTCAAAATACCCACTTGGATCTGGCTTCGCAGCGGTTCTAAAGAGAAAAAAATAAAACGATAAAAAAGAGAGCTTTTGAATACTTTCATGAGACTACACCATGCACCGGCATTGTGCGACGACGTGGGAAAAGGCTGGGAATACGTCGCATCCATCACCGAGGATGGAATGGGCCGAAAGAGGACAAGAGCAACGCAGCACAATACAATACAAATGCAGAAGGAATACAAGTCACAAAATACGACATAGCGACATAATGGCAAGTGGTCCCTCGACCAAAGCTTTCCTAAAGAGGATGTCCCATTTTCGGGGATCCTTTTTGGTAGCAAAATAAAATCATAAAAAAAAGCTTGTCTTGGCCATTTTTCGCGCTTCATCTCATGCACGTCGGGCCACCCGTTGGATACCGGTGCACTCTCGTGGTGGGTGGGTTTTTTCTTTCTCCTTTCTGTGTATGTTTGGTTTGGTGTGCGTCTGTGGTAACAGATCGACAGAGCAGCACGCCAGGGAGGGAACATCCCGTAGCGGGCGCGCGGGACCACGTTGATCGGGGGCCGGCCACGATTGGCTGCCTTGTCGCTGGGGAATACGTCCCGCTGCCGGTGGAGGTGATGGATTTCGTGGGTTCGTGGGATATTTCGCCTTTTTGATTATATTTTTGTTATGTTATGTGATCCACCTCGACGAGTCCCGGCGCCATCGACCAGGAAAGACGAGCTTGAGGGTGGAGGGTACGACTATGCTTTCAATAGTGATAAAATACGGCAGTGGACTGCAAGGTGAGGTCGATGTAAAACGGATAACGGCTCGGGGTATTTTCCAGAATGAGTTTGGAAACACTCGCTCGAGAAGGCTGACGCGGCGAAATGGGCGATGTGAGGGTTGACCTGCGGACTGTGTGTAATATTGTGTGCGTTCTTTGTTGATGTGTACAAAGTATTGTTGTTTCGATACCTCAATATGTCGCACTGTCTGAACTCGTATTTTGATGTTAGTTGTCGCCTCATCCGACCATATCAGACCCATCGAAATGTTGCGAGTCAGTCTTTTGTGGTGGCCTGTCGTTATCGAGGCTGGCTTACACGTGCCCTCGGTGCCACGTGTATCCGTGCTTGTAGCATGTTCACCGCGAACTTTTAATTCCAAGATGCGCAGACAGCGCCCAGAGCCTCGATCCTTCAAGTACATACAACACTTGTTGGACATGGATAGATCCATCGTTTCTTGGGCCCCCATCGAGGCACGGAATAAGCCGTAAATACACCGTAATACCCCGAGATGTTGCACTCGGTGAACCAAATCAGATTCATACAGCCAGGACGGGACTGCTGCCGTCTCCGAACTGCGTACTGCTCCGTTAGGTGTCACTTGATCGAAATGGTTTACCGTCAAGTGTACCGAAAACTTGAACTTGTCATTGAACGGAATAAGGTCAGTGGCTCACACTAAAGACAAGACGTTTTGGAAACCGCAAAAACCGATACAACCTTTCCCAAGCCGTACATCGGAGAGTAAAAAAATACCAAAGACCGGCAGGCTGGACATCAGTCGCTAGAACTCGTATGGTTACATTTGGTCCTCGTTGAAACGCGGCGGTATGTGTTAGTGCCTTTCAAGCAGCTCGAGAACCAGGTGCTTTTTCCCTGAAAAACGTCGCCTCTTGTCTGGACTCGTCTTCTTCTTCAGGAAGGTGAAAGTGGGATCTAGATGAAGCTAAAATGTGCAGTCCAAACAAAAGAAAGCATGTTCTGAGCCAGTCTCCAGTCGTCAAAGGCGGTGGAGACACCTGAGGAGAAAGAAAAAGAACAAATTATGCAGGCTGTCGAAAGAGGAACGACGGAGAAAAAGCGAAAAGAAAACCCACAGTTCAAGCCAGACAGGGCACAAATGGGCCGCTACAAGCCAAGCAGGCCTATCAGCCAAGTAGCCGAGCTCACAACAAGCAAATGGCTTGGAAGGATCAAGCGTTATGTCTTTTCATCCTATGTTCTTTTCTTTTTGTCGTGTTGGCGTTCGTCGATTTTGCTGGAAGGTTGTCAGCTGCTAATACGGGCCAAGGTCTGAAAGTCTGGGGGATAGGTCAGCCTCTAGCGCCCATCCAACAGCTGTCGTGCAGGAGATCGTTGTCTTAATGAGGGGGATTGTCGGCGTCGCCGAGAAGGGTGTTCTTTCGTTGCAGTGTGTCGAGTTGCAGTTGGAGTTGCAGTCGACAGACCGTTCAGAAGATCGCCAAATCGGTGGGAAAGGGGAATTGGGGGGAGGTAAAGGGAAGGATGGGCGCCCAAGGGCCGTTTACCTTTTGGGGGCAATGTTTCCCTCAGTGTTTTGAGTGTTTTCCTCGCAGGGTAGGAGCGAGTCACGCCCGCGGAGGGGAATGAACATGTTTGTCAACTGTCACTTCGCTCCTTCCTGCACACGGACCTTTCAGCTGTCGGCGTTGCTTCTCTTTCCATCTTGGCCAGGCCCATTTCAAGCGTTACGTCGGATGCTGCATCGTCACTCCCTCGGTAATGTTACAGCCAAAAAGCTCAAGTCTCGACACTCTTTCCGCAGCTTACAACGTACTGTTTGGCGGTCTGTGAGTGGCCACAAAACCGGCAAGAGCCCCGACAAGAAGCAAGAAACGGAGACAGAAAACAAAGAAAAAAAAACAAGAGGAAGGAGCGGGCAAGGGTGGAAGGAATCACCAACTGGAAGTGAAATTATGGTTTAAACAAGAAGAGGCAAGTGCGATTGGAGAGACAATGCTAGTCCCTGCACAGGAAAGCTTGGCTTGCGGCAGGCGGGATGCCGAGTCACGAGCCCCAAATAGGGACTGGTTCCAGCGCCCTTCCTACTGCAAAATTGACAAAAGTGCACCCTTTTCTGCCTTTTCCTCCCTTTGCTCCTGGTGCTTGTGCTTAGGCCAAGGTACAGTGGTAGGCACGGCGCTGTAACCCGACCTAAAGCGAAGGTGGCTCGCCAAGCCGGACGCCGTTGACGTCAGAGCTTGTATGGCACACAAAAAAAAAAGTAGGACCGACCGCACGAATGAAACAAGAAGGGAAAGAACAAAGATAGCGTTTTCAATACAAGGAAGGAGCAAAACAAGTGCTGCATTGACAAACTAAGTTTGGCAAGAGCAGAAAGAGCACTCGCGAAATACAGGGACAGAACTGTCAAACTGGAAAGTAGAATAACCAGCAAGGCTACTAAACGAGGCAGGCACGCCGAGAGGGAAGAGGAAGGCCGGGATGGCAGCCGCGTGCGCGCTGTCCAAGATCATCACAAAAAACAGCGGGGCAATTTTTTTTTACGTCTGTTTGGCCGCATACAGTCGCACGCTGTCGCATTGCATCTCAAGAAGGGCACGGGCAAGAGATAGGCAGAGGGTCGAATGTGACGGTTTGATACGATTCTTTTTAGCAAGAGAAAAGGCCAGAAAAGGCCAGACTGGACGCTGCCAGGCTGCGTAGAAGAAGATGGAATCATGTGTCCCGGTCGACCAACACAAAAATGGGAAAGATGAATGGGCCTATCGAGCGGCCGGCCGCGACTGCCCCACGGCCAGGCTCTTTCCTTGAATCCTTATTCTAAGGTGCAGAAAGGAAGTGAAGAGAGAACGAGCATTCGCAACCTCGTGGAAGGTGCAGCCTTCACCTTCTGTTGCCGCCAACAGGAATGAGCCAGAGATACAGTAATGATAGACTCGTAGACCCTTAGATTACGCTTTGCATATACAAATACGTGTCACACGGTATCTGCACAAACACAAGTATCTCCCACGTCTTTTGCGCCCACCGTATCACCAAGCGACCTCTTATTCCCAGAACCGACCAGACTCCAACAAACCCACCCACATGGGCACCATCACGCGTTCGGTCCCCATCGAGAGCCCACGGACGACCCAGTCTTTGCCCCCAAGAGCAAGGATCGGCAGCCCGACCAGGAGAGACGATAAAATATTAGAAAAAATATCAGAAACAACAGAAAAATTAGGCGGAAAGAAGAAAAAGAACCTTCCCAGAGGAAGATAGCAAAGCTTGGGCCTGTCCACTTTGTCTTTAGTCCTGTCCAACCCCCCTCCCCATTTTGCGCTCCACCCCCAACTTGGGATCCCCCATAAACAAATGCGCCTGCGGCAAGCTCGTGAAAGTCTACATTATTTGTTGAAGTACCAACCAGCTTGTCTCTGCTCATCCCCCTCCCAAAGAGCTGCTTTTGTAAGGGCTTTTGTATCGAGAGTCGGATCCTCATATAAGCTGGTACTCCCACCCCCTCTTTCCTTCCCTTTTTAAACAGTACACCTTTTTTTGCTCCTTCCTCTCTTTTCTCTTTTCTCCTTCCCTCCTTCCTTCTTTTCAGTAAGAAGAAAGAAGAGAGTAGAGATCAAAACTCTTTCTCTCGGCAACTACCAAACTTAGTCCTCTCTCCCTCTCTCAACCTCACTCTCGATAGCTGTTCCCTGCATCTTTCCCACACTCGCCCACCATGTCGTTCCTCAACCGCTTGACGGTTGCTGGCCGGCAGGCCGAGCGCGAGCAGGCTGAGAACATCATCCACGAAGTCGACGCCGAGAACAACCTACCGCCTATTGACGAGAAACAGCCCCTGATTACTCTTCCCGTCGTTGCTTGCGGTGCCGGTCTCTTCTCGGACGGCTACATCAACAACGTGAGCCTTCCTTGACCCTGGACGAAATGGGAACCATGTTTATTGTGTTCAGTGCGAATTCTAACTTGTACAGGTCATCGGTTCCGTCACTACCATTCTGGCCCTCGAGTACGGCGATACGTGGTCCAACTCCCGGGCCAAGAGCGTCGTCAGTGCCATCGTTTTCGCCGGTACCGTCGTTGGCCAGCTGTTCTTCGGTGTTCTCGCCGACCGCTGGTCGCGCACCAACTCGCTGCTTGTCTCCACCGTCATTCTCTTCGTCTTCACTGCTCTGGCTGCTGGCTCCTACTACCATGGCGATACCATTGGCATGTTCAACATGCTGGCCGCGTGGCGTTTCTTCGTCGGTATTGGTATTGGCGGCGAGTACCCTGCGGGCTCCGTGGGTTGCGCTGAGTCGACAGGCGAGATCCGCAGCGGCTGGCGCCACTTTGTTTTCATTCTGTTCACGAACTCCATCATTGACTTTGGTTTCGTCATTGGTGCTTTTGTACCTTGTACGTTTCTTTTCTGTGTCTTTTTCTTTTCCTCTTCTTCTTTTTGTATTCCCGCATTTCTCTATATGGGCCTCGTGAACTAACATCAGCCCTACAGACGTTGTTGCCGCCGCCTGCCACAACGGCCACCTCGGCACCCAGTGGCGCACCTCGCTCGGTATCGGTACCGTCTTCCCGCTCGTCCTGTTCGTCATGCGCTTGTTCGTCAAGGAGAATGAGGAGTTCAACCGCAACTCCATGAAGGGTGCCCGCACCCCGTACTGGCTGGTCCTCAAGTTCTACGGCCCCCGCCTGGTTGTTGTCAGCTTGATCTGGTTCATCTACGATTTCCTGACCTACGCTTTCGGCATCTACTCCTCGACCATCCTGGCCAACATCTTCCCCTCCGGCTCGCCCTTGACCACTATCTTCGGCTGGAACGTCGTCATCAACCTGTTCTACATGCCCGGTTCACTCCTCGGCGCCAAGGCCAGTGACTGGCTCGGCCCCCGCTGGTGCCTGATCACCGGTGTGCTTCTGCAGGCCATGGTCGGCTTCATCATGGCTGGTGACTACGCCAACCTGTCCCAGCCGCACATGGTCGGTGCCTTCGCCACCGTTTACGGTATTTTCCTATCGCTCGGCGAGTTCGGTCCCGGCAACAACATTGGTCTGTTGGCTGCTAAGACCTGCGCGACCGGTGTCCGTGGCCAGTACTACGGTATTGCCGCTGCCGTTGGCAAGATTGGCGCCTTTGTCGGCACCTACGTCTACCCCTACATTGAGGCTGCCGGTGGCGACAGTACCACCGCTTCGGCGCAGTACCCCTTCTTCGTCTCGTCTAGTCTGTCGGTTCTGTCTGCTCTGCTGGCCTTCTTCCTGCTGCCCAACGTCGGCCAGGACACGATCCAGTACGAGGATGCCCGTTTCCGTCGCTACTTGGAGGCCAATGGCTGGGACACTGCCCAGCTGGGTCTGCGCAAGGAGGACTCTGTCGAGCACGTCGAGAATGGTGCCGGTGTTATGTCCGAGAACAAGTCGGCGTCTCTGTAAACTGAGATATTCGATGCAGAAACGAAGATAAAAATTGGGGAAAAAAAATTACGAGAACGATGCGACAAAACAGAGTGAGTGCCCACTGCCTCGCCATGCAGAATATTCGTTGGGTTAAGAGGATAAAGAGCGCTTTTGAATCAGTTGATAAATGGGGGCAATTTGGCATGAAAGCAAGCCTTTTTTGATTTATGTCTTGGTCTGTTTTATCATTCCATGCCCTTGTTTAGACAGGAGCCCCTTTGATTGTATGTTTGTTTCAATGATACCACTTGCAGTAGTAATAAAAATATCAAATTGTCTGCACCTTTTTCGTGACCTTTCATGATGTTATATTTGCAAAAATAATAGAAAGCAAAAATCGTTGATACTCTTAAACTATACATTATATTTTGACTAAATCTACAATCATATCTAGACGCACTTGGCATATATGTACACACAAATTCTTCGCAAATATATTGATGCTGTGTGTCTCAGTCAAAGTTGAACAAAGGTTATTAAAGAAAGAATACAAGGCTAGTAAAGAACACGTGATAGACGAGTGAAACCGACGGCTCTAAACAGAGGATGTGACGATAAACAATAAGACAAACGTTGTGCAAACAAGGTAAAATAATGATGCAAAAAAAGGACACACAAAATTAAAGTAAAATGAAAACAAACACGACAAAATCCAGTAATACGTCTCGTGTAGAAGAGGAATACACAGTTAAAAATATCTTCTTTATTTGCTAGGCATTAGTTATGATCGTGAAGTCGAGCGATGTACGTCGTACACAGTAAACATTGGCATCAATCATGAAATGTACCGCGGACATCGCATACAGACGAGCGTACTTGTCACAATCGCACGATTACAACGGACCTCATATTCATATAATGATTTTTGTTTTGTTTTTGTTTGATCTGGTAAAAAGTCAAATGCTCCCGAATACTCTTCCTTGTACGCCGGCCCAAAAAGTAATAGAGGAAAACAAAAAAGAAGGGAAGAAGCAGAAAGTAGAAAAGAAAGAAAAGTCCAAATCGAAAAACACGGAAAGGTAAAGAGCGAGAGTGAGAAGAGAAACCAAAAAAAACCAATAAAAGACAGTCCAAAAAAAGAACAACATATTCCCATATCCTTGAATTCCCATCCCATTACGCCTTCGTTCGCATTTCACTGCATCCCAAATATCGTCTTCATTCTGTTCTTGTTCGGTTTGTCTTTCGGTCGGTTGTTTCTTTGTCGGTTGTTGTTTGTTGTTTGTTGTGTTTCTTTCGTTTGGACCTGTTAACACTTTGGGTATCTCCCCCAGAATGCACCTGCCTGTGCAACCAACATCCTCCTCTAAAGAGACAAAGGAAAAGTAAAAGCAGAGGCTCACGATGAGCCGTGTAAAAAGTTGTGTCAAGGGACACAAATGTGTGAAAAGAGTGTCGGCGCCGACTATGCCTTCGCCGCCGCCCCGCCAATCATGACTTTCCGGCGCACCAAGAAAGGAGATGGCATGTCGTCCTGCTCGGGATCCCAGACAGCGGCGGGCTCCATGTGACTGTTGTGTTGGCCGTTGCCACGGTTAGCCGCCATGGCGTGTTCCCTAAAGGGCCGCTTGGGGCTGACGTTGGGGTTGCCGCCGTCCATGACGGCACTCAGGGGGCGACCGCCAGCACGCGCCTGTTGTAGCTCGACCAGTGTGCGGCCGCGAATACCGGGTTTCTGCTTGCTGATGAGTCCGGCGGGCTGTTGTGATTGCGAGGATGGTTGCGAAGCGGCCTGCTGCTGCTGCTGCTCCGGCACATCGCCGGCATCTTTCCAGTTGAAGGAGCCCTTGCGGGTGAGGGCACGACCACCTTCCGTCGACGAGTGCTCACCAACGCCCATGTTGGCGGCCGAGGGAATCTTGCTCAACCGCCGGCTAGGCGACTGGGCACGTTCGCGCTCGCGCAGAGCACCACCACTCAGGGTAGGGCGGAGGTTGCTATCGGTGACGGCCGAGGCCGTCTTGGCAGCAGCCGAAGGCAAGTCGGTACCACCGCCCATCTTTGACCGCAATGGTTGTGCAACACTGCCACGAGCACCGAAAACGGGAGCAGTCTTTTGTGACACAAGGCCGGGGCGCTGACCAGGTTGTAATGATGACTGGTCCTTCTGTTGCGACCCTGGTTGCTGCAGCTTCTGCTTGGACTGGAAGGGGTTCTTGCGGGACTTGATCATGCGCGTGGGCGAGGGGATGGCGACATCGTCGTCCGAGTCCCAGTCGGAGTTGACGGCACTGGCCGACTCGCGGGGGCCGTTCCATCGTGGGTCGTCACCGTTGTTCGGTGCAGCGCCAGCAGCGGCAGTAAAGATGGCACCAGTGTTAGCGGTGGGCACTTTGGTGGCGGCGTTGCGGCGCGGCGAGAGTGACAAGGAAGCAATGGCCATGGGCGAGGGCGAAGCCATTTCGACGTCCATGGGGGTGCCGGCAGGACCGACAAACATGGTCTGGGCACGGCCAAAGGGTGTGCGGGTTTGCGGGGCGGGGCCTCCCTGCTTCTTCATGAAAGCGGCTGTGGCCGAAGCGACGACGACGCCGTTGCCATTGTTTTTGTCAGTATTATTGTTGTTGTTGCTGTTGCCAGCGCACGACGACTCAGACAGCGACTCGTCAATGGACAGCTCGGTAATGTCCGTCGTCGAAGGGAACTCGCCGTCGCCCATGGACGAGTGCAGGTAGTCGGACTTGTAATCGGACTTGCAAATGGACGACGACAGCTCGTGCTGGTTGTGGTTGAGGTTGTGGTGGCCCGTCGAGGAGGCCAGCGACATGGGTGGCGGCAGATGCGGCGGGGGCATTTGGAGCATCAAGTCGTTCTCGAGAGCGGATGTCGGACGTGACGCCTGGACCTGAGCATTCCGCAGCGCCTCGGCCAGGTCCTTGTCGACCCGCGCGCGCACTTCCTCTTCAAACTTGCTCTGCAGCTGGTCCAGCTCTGCATTGACGAGTCTGTCAATCTCGAGACGGGCCTTGACCTCCCACTCGCGGCGCAGACTGGCATCAATCTCCTGGCGCAGCATGGCTTTGTCGGCCTCGGCCTTGCGCTCGAGCTCTCGCGCCCGCTTGTTGAGCTGCTCCTCTTTGCTCTTGATCATCTTGCTGAGCTCGACCACTTCCTTTTCCTTACGCATGAGGCGCACAACGGGCAGGTTGAGCAGCTGGGCCGTGTCCGGGCGGCGGTCCGGGTTGACCTTGAGGCAGTCGCGGACGACGGCACAGAGCTCGGGGGAGTAGACGACGGGCAGCGGTGCGAGTTTGCCCTCCTTGATCTTCTGGACGAGCTGGTAGTGGGACTTAGCGTTGAAGGGCGGTTCCCGCGCGCAGAGTTCGTAGATGATGCAGCCCAGCGACCAGATATCCGATTTGAGCGTGTACTTTTCGGCGGCACAGATCTCGGGCGACATGTAAAAGGGCGTGCCGACATAGGTCGAGGCAAAGTCGTGGGACTGAATCATCTTGGCGAGACCAAAGTCGCCGAGCTTAACCGAGTTGTCTTCGCCGAGAAACACGTTTTCGGGTTTCAGATCGCGGTGCAGGATGGTGACGCCGCCTGTGGGCACCTTGGGCTTGGCCGTCATGCCCAGACCCAGCACGTTCTTGCCGACCTCGGGCGGGTCGACGCCGTAGTGGCAGCGGTACAGGGCCGTCACCAGCTGGGCAAAGATGCTCCAGACAAACGACTCCTCGGCGTACTGGTTGCGGTTGGCGAGGTCACGAATGACACGGCCCAGGTCGCCGTTGCCGCAGTACTCCATGTACAAGTGCAGGTCCTGGGTGGCCTTGAGGTGCTCGCGGTGGTAGTAGCCGACAATGTTGACGTGCCTGAGGGTGGACAAGATTTGGAACTCGGCGTGCAGCTGTTCACGCTCCTTTTGCGACATCTTGAGGTAGCTGATTTCTTTGCGGCACAGCACCATCCCGTCGACCTTGCGGCGCACCTTGCGGATGATGCCAAACGATCCATGGCCTGTAAGTGTTAGAGGGACAAGTTTTTTTTGTGTTTATCGCAGAGGGGACTGACCGATCTTCTCCAGCACATCGTATTTCAGCTCCGTCTCCGCCATGTTGGCATGGGGTGACTCGGCGCTGCCGGGCGGCGATTCAATGAGTGTGGAATTGTTGAGAGAGAGGAGGAGAGTCGAGCAACGGAAAGTAAAAGACTCGACAGAGACTCAAAAGAGAAAGAGAGTGTTGTAGAAGCAGCAATCGAGAAGCGACCGTGAATTAAAAGGAAACAACCCGCTCTGTCAAAGAACAGGAAGGGACAGCCGGTGATGATGCTGCCTGTTGTTGGAAGACGGGGGTCGAGGGTCGAGTTGAGGAAGGGTCGACGGCGTGGTTGTTGTTGTCGGTTCTGTTGTCGCCGTCGTCTTTGTTGACATCGATCACGATCAATGTTCGTCAAAGATGTCGATGTTGCTGTGAGGTTAGTAAAGGCCCTGTGCCTTGTCGCTGTGCAATAAACCACAAGAAAACAAAAAAGAGGCTCAAGTGTCGGAATATTCAAGATTCAGAATAACAATAAAGAGAAAAAAGGCGGAATCACGGCTTAGGCACAAAACACTAAAAGGTGAAAAGGCGGCGTGAGCCTCGTTTCAGTCGGTTGCCGAGCTTTGCTGTGTGCACTGAAGCTACTGGACAGTGGAGGAACTGCCCGACAACCTGCGACTCCACTCCCTGCTAGGTGACATGTTTACTGTGGGAAGTTGTTTCCACAGCAACAGTCACGTGGCTGTCATGATTTCAGCTGACGTGACATGTCACGTGCCAAATTCTCGACCCGACTTTGGTGTATCGGACTTAACGGAATCGCCCACGGCAGGAGCCAGTGGCGGGGATCCATAGTGGGGGCGACATCCTCAATCGGCAGCACTTTCACTGTGACACAACAGGGCAGACTGCACTGGAGATAGCCCGCCGAAGCCGCTAAAAATCGAGTTGCGGAATACGCGTGCATCTTAGTGGTCAACAACAGGCAAGAACGACCTTGAATTGGCCGCCGGTGACTCTGTCTCTTTTATGGCAGGTGCAGTCGGGATGTGATATCTCCTATTTCCTCGAGAATTTGTGTTTTATATATTTGCTTCATTTTCATTTTGTCTGCTCTTCGAGCTCATGCCTTCCTTTGAGGCGGCACTACACTCATTTCTCCCGCGCATTTCACCATCCTGCATTTGTCATCCGGATAGCGGCAAAAGATATCAACGATCTACATTTACGTCACAAAACATACAGATTAGAGACCATATATACGACATAAACGACATAAAAACAACACTCACGATATATAACGACCCATATAACTCTACAGCAATGGCGATGCCCAAGGGCCAGCTTGAGGCCAAGCTCAAGGAGGAGCATGAACTCATCGACAGTGGGGTCCTGCGGGAAGAGAACCCCTTGGACCTCACAGAAGACTTTGGCTTCTTTCTCGAGGCCTGCCGGCGTGGCGACCTTAAGGAATGCCAAAACTATATTCTGGGGGGTGTCAACATCAACGGCAAGGACGAGTACGACTACACGCCCTTGATTGTGGCCAGTTTGTGCGGACACTACGAAGTGGCTCAGCTGCTGCTCGAGTCGGGCGCTTTGGCGGAACGCAACACATTCCAGGGCGAACGCTGCTTGTACAATGCCTTGAATGACCGCATCCGCAATTTGTTGCTGCAGTACGACTACTCCAAGTCGGCCGACCCGCTGCAGCCGTGGTCGTCGCACATTACGTCCTTGCTGTCGCGGACGGAACCCAAGACGTCCGACATTACCCTGACGGCGAGTGCCGATGGGCCCCGACTCACGAGCGAAGAGTTCCAGCTGCACAAGTTCTTTCTGGCCGCGCGGACACCCTATTTCCACCGCAAACTCACCGAAGCACCGGACATGGCCTCCTGGAAGTTGTCTTCCAACATTGCCGCCGCTGCGTTCCGCATCGTCCTGCACTATCTGTACCTCGACGACATTACGCCGCACACGGCTTCGCTCTCTGACGACGAAGAAGCTCTGTTTCGGAGCATCGACAAAATCACCAAGCAGCTGGAAGTGGAACAGCTGTGGGAGGCTATGCTGGTGGGCAACGACCGGCGGCTGGCGCGGCAGCGGTACCAGGACGAGGTCGAGCGAGCACAGCAGCAGGTCGACGCCTTTTTCCGGCAGCACGTCTTGGGGAACAAGATGGTGGTGGAGACGAGCAAGGTGAACGAAGTCAAGTGGCCGCACGATAATTTCATCTTTGCAGACTGTCTGTTGTGTGCAGAGGAGACGACGGACGAGGAGGCGGCCGCAGATGAGACAGGAAACGATACGATTGCCGCCCCAGAACGGACAAACAGCATCCCCATCGGACCGGCAGCCAATGGCGCATCGACACCACCAGTATTGCGAGAAAACGGGACATCAGATACAAAAACGAATGGAGCACGAGCACCACGGAAACCGCGCCGCTCCGTCCTATACCCTGCCCACAAGGCCCTGTTGGTCCGCGCCGACTACTTTGCGACAATGTTCTCGAGTGCCTTTCTCGAAGCTCAGGCCTCTGTGCACTTGCGCATCATCAAGGTCGACTGTGCGCCTGGGGTGCTGGAGATTGTGCTTTCGTTCTTGTACACCGAGCAGGCCGATATCCCCCTGGAGCTGGCCCTGGACGTGTTGTATATGGCCGACATGCTCTTCCTCGAAAAACTCAAAACCAAAGCGGCCGTCATTATCAGCACTCTTGGTAGTGGCAACCGCAACGTCTTGATTGACCCGACGCACCAGGAGGGGACGGATGCTCAGGAAGAGAATGAAATTAATGTCTACGACGTACTCCGCGCCGCGTGGGACCTCAAAGTGCAGCGTCTCGAAGACTTTGCCGCCCGGTTCCTGGCGGCACGGCTGGAGCACTACATTGACGAAGAGGCGTTTGCGGACTTGGTCAAGGAGAGTGCGAGCCGGCTCAAGACGCGACACGAGACGGATACCATTGAGCTGATTGACGATATCCGGTATTTCCTGTCGGAGCGGTTCCGGCTGCGGTTTGAGGATGTGGCGCTGTCGGACATTGAGGATGAGGACGAGGTGGAAGCGGAAGCGAAAGCGGCAGCGGCAGCGGCGGCAGCAGCCGTAGTGGCCGTGGATGCTGCAGAGGGTGGTGTCAAGGAGGCAGCGGAAAATGGTGACGACCAGAATGCTGTCCCTGTAGTTGCTGCCGCAGAAACCACCCAACCACCGGCTGCCGGCATCATCCGCACACTGGACGGCAACATTGTGGAAGATGAGTTCGACTCGGACGCGCTCAACTACCAGATTTTGCTGGGCAAGATTGACAGCTTGCTGCAGCGGTTGGGATTAGATGCATAGACGTCGCGAGGAAATTACATTGATATACGCTATGATATACAAAATTAACATTCACAGGATATATACATCAATTTACTTTAAATAAAAAGGCATATTTTTAAGAGATTTACGTATTAAATAAATTATAAATTAAACAAGTCACGAGAGGCACAAGATATTACTGCAAGAAATATTGCGAAAATAAAGTACGATTAAAAAGACTGTGGTATATATATAAAATGCTATTATATATGAAGATTGGCCTTTTATCTCCCCTCTTCTGATGGACGTCTCTCAAGTGTTAGTCAAGAGGCGCCCGCCAGAAGAGACAAGATAAAAAGTTTGATTGTCTTCTTGTTCTTATCTCTAGTAAAAGAGAAAGACCGTAGACAGAACAATCAGGTTTGGGCTTTGAGAGTTTCGTAGGAACGAGATAAGAGAGAAAAATAATGAGCTACCAAATAGAGCAGTCATTGTAAAATAGTGAGCATCATCATGGGCGAGAGATGGGGAGATGCAGGGGGGTAGAGAGTCGGGTTTTTTTCTCCTCGTGAAAAACGATAAAAAACAGAAGGGGTGAATGTTGACAGCAGTTGGACAGCAGCCGCAACAACACAGAGACAGAGAAGACTCGAGAAAGCTCGAAAGCCTTCAGCTTTCTCGTTGCGCGCTTACGGCCACGAAGTCGGACCAAAGGTGGTGCCATCGGGAATGGGCTGCTGGATGGCCGACTTGGTGAAATCAGCCGTCTCGTACACAGCCACATTGCCGAACCAGTTGGGTGCCTCGGCCAGCGTCAGGTACAGCGTAAAGAAGATGATGAGCGTCGACACAATGAGACCGCTGTCGAGGGCGGCGGACGTGACATAGTTGTACTGCAGCCACCAGCCGTTCCAGCGGCGGCGGACGAACCAGTTGAAGAAGGTGCCGACGGCGCCCCAGCACAGGTAAATATAGACGGTTGCGGGCGGGAGCCAGCCAGAGCCACCAAAGATCAAGGGGGTGTTGACGTAGCGCCAGAAGCTCTTGGGGAAGCGGCGGGCGAGCAGCCAGGTGACGATGGGCGCGACGGCGCCGACGAGCCAGAAATACTGGAGGTTGGCATAGAGGGCCTGACCACTGAAAATCCGCCTGGGACCAATGGCACCCCAAATGACGGACGCCGTGTAAAACACCTTGGCGTTGGCACAGGTGTAGGAGTTGGCCTGTTCGTCGGTACAGACACCATCAATCGAGCCCAGGGCCCAGTTCATGACGGCGATCTGGACAATGGCGGACCAGAGCGACGCCACAAGCTGCGAGGCAAACATAGTGCGGGGCGGGACCTTCATGTAGTGGCCGAGCTTGAGATCCTGGGCGAAATACAGGGCCTGGGACATGCACAGGTAGCCGTAGTTCTTGAACATCATCATGGCCAGCGGGCGGCCGGGCAGCATGTAACCGACAATGAACTCAGTCAAGACATTAAGACCGAGCTGCGTGTTGGTAATGGCCTGGATGATGCCAATGGGGATGGTCCAGACCAGGGGCAGGATCATGCAGACAACGTAGCCCCACCAGGGGAAGCCGGTGTCCCAGGCGCAGACGACGGCAAACGAGATACCAATCATGATAACAAACAGAGCACCGTACCACCAGTCCTCGGCATCGCGGTATTTCTTCATCAGGCGCATGTGCACATCGTCCTCCTGATGGCGGGCGAGCTTGAACTGCGACCAGATCTCGGAACCGTGGTACAGGAAGACGTGGACAATGACGGCGGCGACGGCAGCAAAGGACAGACCGTACGACAGGGCGAACTGGGTCGACAGGTAGAGCGGCGAGTACTCAAAGTACTTCTTCTCGTCAAACTGGAAGTTGGTCAAAATGCGGGTGACGTTGTAGACGGCGCCCGTGTTATCAAAGGCGCTGGAGCTCTGGACGGGCAGATGGGCGCCGTACCAGGTGTTGGTAAAGTGCAGACCGGCCGAGATGATGACAAAGAAGGTAATGATACCAAACATCATGTTGGCAATGGCGTAGAAGGGCGGGATCAGGGGCGACAGCAGGTAGCCCGAGATGATGGTCCAGTCAAAGGACAGCGGGAACAGGCCGTAGCCCGACAGGCCACCAAAGATCTGGTTGACAATCTTGCTGTTGGGCCAGATCCAGGTGATCCAGCAGAACCACGACAGGCCCTGGAAGATCCAACCGGGGAACCAGTACCAGACAAACGAGCCACCAAACACAATCATGAACCAGCGGTAGCGGCCCATGGACCAGCCGTTGGTCTTGGCCGGGTCGGACGCCGAGTGGTCGTGCAGCGTGTAGAAGAGCGCGGCGTTGACCAAGTCACTGGGCCAGATCATGGCAGCAGGCCAGACGAGGAAGCGGCGAGACAGACCGGCAATACCGTAGCCCGTGCAGAGCGTGGTGATGCCGAACAGAATCTGCCAACCCCAGCCAAAGTACTGCTTGTACCACACCTGTTGGGCGATGATAACGTCGGTTGCGTAGAGAGCACCACCACCGTAGGCGGCCTAACGAGAGTTAGTATTCAAATAAATCAAAGTGAAGTGAAGCAGTTCAGATAGTGGGCACGAGCACATACATTAGACATAACAACGATAATAACATGCTCTTTAAAGTTGAACTTGCCGGGGCGGAGGTTGAACTTGAGGCCAAAGAGATTCCAGACGCGGTCGGGGAACACGAGATCCCACAGCAGACCAATGGGGTAGGCAATCAGCTGGATCACGTAGGTCGTGACAGAGACACTGGGGTTGCGCAGCGAAAAGAGCATGTTGACACCAGAGCCGACCGTGCACAGAATCAGACCAATGGTCCAGGCACGGATCGTGTTGGCGGGCATATCGACATCGTAGTTGCGGACCGACGCACGCACCTCGGGGTACGGTGAGTTGTCCTCGATGATGCCCTGCTCGACGGCCAGGCCCTTTTCGACGTTGCCCGTGTTGATGGCGTTGTCGACGTCGTTAAGCTCCTCAATGGGCAGGTTGGGGTCGAGGTGGTGCATGCGCTCAAAGTGCTTCAGGGCGTTGAGGGCCTCGACACCGGACGTGGCGCCGACCGCCTCGGCGCTCGGGGACTCGCCGACGCCCGGCGAGCCGCTGGCGTCCAGGACCTCGGGCAGGGCATCCTCCTGCTCATGCCGCTTGCGGAAGTTAAGCAAACCCATGGTGGCTGGTGGCAGAAAGTTGGTATTTCAAGCACACATAAATGGGGGGAGGGGGAGGGAGAAGAGTGATGAGCTCGTTACTGTCTGTTCATGAGACAGGTGAAGAAGGGAAGGGAAGAGAAGAAGGAAGAGGTGAAGAGCACGAGGAGGGGGAGGGGGACGGGGGTATATAAATGAAAATGATGAACACAAAACAAAAGAAAGAGATAAAAAGAATAAAAAGAGATAAAAGGGCCAAGTATAAAAAAAGAGGAAGACGGGGGACAGACCCTTGGATCAACAACAAGAGCAGACAAGACCAGCTGTACAGTGTGTTATTGGGTAGAGCAGGGCCGAAAGGTGAGAGGGCAAGACACAATGGATGATCCCAGGTCGCACTGCAGACAACCGAACATGGGGGGAAGGTGGGAGAGAGAGAAGACAGAAGAGAAGCGTGTAATTTGACTGAGCAAGGAAAATAAAGTAGGTGGGCAAGTGTGGGCTCGAGGGGGGTAGTACCACGGTAGGGGGGGTACACAATAACGGAAGGCTTGGGGCGGCACGATAGTAGATTTGTCGACATGGGCCGTGGACCATGCACTCCCGATATCTCTTTTACACAGACAGTGCTCGGTAGAAAGTGGAAAGCGGTGCTAGGAAGGATGAGAAGGGATGGCAGCTCCAATGATTAAAAAGGAAGGAGTTTATTGACTTGCACACCCTTTTCTTTCAACTTGTTGTCAAGTTAATTATTAGAGGGCAAGGAGGAAAGAGAAAAGCGGAAGGAAAAGACAAAGTGCCACGGATAACCGACGAGGGCATTTTGTATGATTCCGCGTTTTCTCTTTTTGCTCTTTTTGCAGGTGGTGGGATCTTTAAATGTTTAGATCGAATTTGTTGAACATCTGCCCATTTGATGCCCTGGTGATCATGGTTGATGACACGCGCCATTTGGAAGTACTGTACTTTGTACCTTTGCACGTTGATGTATCGAGAGGTACTTGGTTGATGTGGACGTAGATGTAGCAATCACCCCGCGTTTATTCGTTCGTTGATTCGATGGGCATGACAGAGGCACCTAATTAGGCAAACGGTACAAAATGTCGACGGTTGGGATATTGGGTATTCGCTGGATATTGGGTGGCGGGACGAGCGTAACAACAGCACAACATTGGAAAACGGCCCAAGAGCTGCACTGGTACACGGCTGCACTGCTGCACATCTGCATTTTGTGTTTCCATCCAATGGGCCATCTAAAACCAGAAAAGCTTGGTGATCGTCGGTTTCTCGGTTTCCTTTCTCGAAGGTCTGCCGCCCTTGTTCATCAAATTCACCCATTCCATCCCATCCCCAGTTCCGGGTTGCTGGAGAAAGGCAAGAAATGCAGAGAAGGTGGATAATGCAGAGAAGGCATAGACAAGCGTTCTGTCCTAATTGCAGCGTTGCACGAACGGTCGACGCGTTCGATGCGATGGTTCATCGTGCCGCCGGTGACCAGAATAGACGGTGTCATTCTGAATCAGAACATGTGTTGACCCATCTTGCGGTATCAGTATGTCAGTGTATCAGTGTCGATGTCTGTCACTTTTTCTTGTCAATACTGGTCAATCCTGTGTAGTCGCAAGTTGTTAGAGTATCACCCCACAGAGCCACCTTCTTCTTTCTCTTCTTGCTGCCATCCTTCGCGCTTCTCGACTTGTTGATGTTCTCCACGCATGGTCATGCATGTTCACGCATGTTCACGCCTTACAGCGTCGTAACTTTCCCCTTCTTTTCCCCTTTTCGCCTTCGCTATCGTATGTGTGTATGCAGCTTTGCATTTCCGCCCCCCTCTTTTTTATTTATTTTGGCTGGTGTTTTGTGCGTCGCCGATCATTGACATACCTGGGAAGGAATGTGGGAACGGGGACCTGGGTCTCCCCGAAGGCCCAATCTCGCCTCACTGGGGATCTTGAGACAAGGAGACGAGGGAGGCAAAATGGGGACACGGGCAGGTCAATCAAGTTAACCAGGTGCAATCAGGAGCCATCGGGACAAAAAGGACGGCCTCGAAAAGAGGAGGAGAAAAGGACAAAGAGAGGGGTCAGATGGAGAACAGATGGAGAACAAGACAACATCGAAAAGATACGCTCCCGTATGAGATGGAGCCAGACCAAGGTGGACCTCCTGATAACCGCTTGCTCTTTACTCAGTAAGGCTCGCGAGTTTCTTTTTCCCACCTTGCACCTTGCAGCTGGCTGTTATTTGGTTGTCAATTTTGTTGTCCGTGTTGCCTCTATTGTTTGACTTTTGTCGTATTTGTGGTTATTGGATATTCAAGCTTCTGTCACCTGCCTGCCGGTTTAACCTTTTTGTTGACCCAAGGGCGTATTGCCCCATATGGAAAATGGGGCGAGCGTTTTTGTGTGCAACCCAGCTTATGATACTGTGCTTCCCATGTTGTGGATGTAGGTCTGCTTCGGTATCGCAATCGTTTAAATGGTGCATAATCGTGTCTCCGAGCGAGGGCAAGGGAAGCAACCGAGAGAACACAGAAAAAACATGGATGTGGTTCGTTTCCTGCCAAGGGTTGAAGGATATTGCTGTCGGGCATTAAAAAAGAAGGGACCTTCTGAGTGAGGACAAGCACGCCGTTTAGCTGCTTGTAACTCCTTGTAAGTGGCCTCCACTCTTTTTATGGTGTCTTTCTTTCATTCACCTTTTTAAGCTCATTGTCTCTTTCCCAGCTCCGCGCTGGTCATCCCAGCCAGGATCCGTTGTAAAAGGGTGGACAGCCAAATGCATGCACATAGTCGGCCCTGTCGACCTTGTCCTCGTGCTCGTTGCCTCGTCCAGTTTGCCTTGTGGCCAATCCCCAGTTTATTTTTGCTGGTTTTGCGTCTTGCCGTCCCGCACGTGTGGATGTTGCAAAGTGGGCAAAAGTGTAAATTGACACGACGACCTGGCCCCATCATCCGTGGTACTGGCTCTTTTCTATCTGCCAATATGACATGTGGAAGAAATAAAGTGATGAAAGTGATCAATGTGACAAAACTGACATAAGGCCAACCGACGCCAAAGACGAAAAGGAAGGTTCATGTCAACCTCGAAACACTCCAAATAAAAGACAGCGCGAAGAAAGAAGCTCGCGACAACGATTGTGTACTTCCCTTGTGTGATGTGCGCCTATACGAAGTCGAGGTGTCGTTGACCTTCCTAAATAGGACACCCACAGACTACTGCCGTATGCAGCAAAACACCGATAGACATAAACCCAATGGGAATGCAGACGAGTGTTAGCCCTTTCCTTTTGATGTTGTAGGTCGCCCCTGGCCGATAGGACTGGGCAGTGGAGTCTTTTTTCACACGAGTTCGGAGGTGAATGTTAGTCTCATCCTTCATCATCAACGGCCATCTATTGGACAATGAGAGAAGGACAAGAATCGCAGCCGGATGTCGCAAAGCGGCCCTGGAGCTAGCCACCCTCTTCTAGCGCCAGTGGAGGAAATAACGCCCAAGACGCACAAGAAACGCTTGTGTGCGGGGGGAACAACGGTGCAACTTTGTTTCCGTAGTGGTGTGCAAGCAGCACGCACTAGAACCAAGCACAGAAGGAGGGCACATCTTGTTCCCTCAGCCTGTTGAATGTCTTGGGTTTATCTCGGCTGCTTGGTGGTTGTCATTGTCTGCCGAAATTTCGGGGCAAAATTAGGGGAATTAGAGCCCATTGGGAAAAAGGACCGGGCTCCTCGTTGGGCCTCGCCTGTTTTGCACAATACAGAACAACAAGGGGCGGATGAAAGAGAGTGTGGCCAGTGTGGGAGAAGCGAGAAAAAGAAAGTTTTCTGAACAAGATGCAAGCACCATACAAGAACGGACGCACACACGCACTGTCCGTACGGGGTATTAGTGCTTTTGCCTGCAAGTTGTGCCGAGGGTCAACGGGTGCGGGTACTGGTATATTTTCCATTTCCCGTCTCGCTAGGGGCAGCCTGATATAAATGAGCGTCTGTGTGTTTTGTGTATTTGCGTATTTTGCGTTCTTAAATTCGGGAGGTCGAGGCCTACTGAAGGCGTGCTGTTCTGGTGCGGTATGCCGCTGTAGCTTGGCTTTCTTGTCCCGCTTTCGCCAAGGATTGCTTGGGAAACAACCATGGAAAAAAGCAAAGCTTTGTTGTTTTCAAATCGTTCGAAAAGGCAAGTGCCAGAGCCCAAGACTGGGGAAATCTCTTGGACGTCTTGGACAATGCTAACAACTCTTTGACAATACTTGCACAGTGCTTGGAAAGGCTTGTAAAGTCTTGTAAAATGCTTGACAGGATGACCAAGACAAGAGACATCAACACACAAAATCGGTATCAAAAGCCAAGCCGGCTCGTGTCTGCCGGATATCTGACATGACCTGTCGTCAAAATAAAGACTTCGTATCAACTGGTCTGCTGCAATCTGCTGCGTGTAAGAGCAAATAGAAAATCGCTGTTGGACAATGAAAGAGATAGAGAGACAGCCAGAGAAACAAAGACAGACGAGACAGGGCAGGGCAGGGGCGCTGATGGTCTGAGCTTGATAGCAAACTTGGCTGCATCTATGATCACTGAATTGTTGGTACCGCCACTGGCCAGCCACTGAAGAGACACTGAGAAGAGAATTTGCCCCGTTCAACGTTACGTCCGTGACACACCTGCAGCAACCCTTTTCAACCCTTTCCACGCTCTGTGTTAATTCTAGACAACATATGGGGCGGAACAGAGAGACCGTGCATGAAATGGGGGGGAAAAAGCCGCAGCCGCATGAGATAGATTTGCCAAGACCGTGGCAAGGCGAGGAGCATCAGGAGCATCAGGAGCATCAGCGTCAGGAAGCAGAATAAGGTCGACGAGCTCAAAAAAGAACGTCGAGAACATCAAGAACAAAAGAAGATGGCTGTCTCGAAGAACATCTTAAACAAGAAATGCGAGACATGTGACATGGCGTGTTCATCTAGTGTCGTTCGAGAAGGAAGGTTGAAAAGGGGGGCTCGAGGGTGAAAGACCCTTTGATACGACCGGTGGTTGGTCAAACCGGTCAAACATCATGACCTTAATCGAAGTGATGGTCGGTTATCTGTCCGGAGTGTCTGTCTCTGTTTTCTCATATCCTCCGGGGCTGATAGGGCGACCATATCGTAGCGGGCGACCAGGGTGTGCTTCAACCTCGTATGTCACGGGCCATTGTCCTTTTGCAGATGTTGGCTTGTTGGCTTCTCAAATTGATCGGCAACGCTCCGGAGCAAACTTGCCAACGAGCCAGTGAGCCAGACTCTATTCGCTCGCCACAGCAATCTGTGGTACGGGTACGGTCTGGCCGTTTTGGCCACCTCCACAGAACAATACAGACAGACAGACAGACAGACAGAAAAGTGTGAGACTGTGAGACTATGGTCCCGCATCCTTATCTCATAAAAGCCAAGCCTTTCGTGCTGGGGAGGATCATGCTTTGACAATTTTTCCTTGGCGTAACTGGCAAGCACAACAACGCTGAAATATGTTTATTTTCGGCACAGCGAATAAAGTCACGGAAGTATGATCGAGTGTGTGCTCACATCTGACGGAATACGGCGTATGAAGTAGAGCTGGTGGGAACTATCTTGCCGGCGGTCTCTTCCTCTCTTTGAGTGTGGCCTGTATGCCTTGTGGCCAGGGTCTTAAGTCTTGTTGACTTCGCAACCGGGCCTCACCCCAGGAATTCAAGCGCTTCACCATTGAGGATTTTGGAATAGTCGCAACGGTAGCGGTCAGTACGCCTAACCCAGAGAGGGAGGAGGCATGTCTCGATGCTTTACTTGTTCAAGTTCAAGATCCCCTCATCCTTCTGTGTCTCCAACAAAAACCCACAGGGAGACGCACAGGGAGACGCGGCGGCCGCGTCCGACTTTGACGTGTGCTGAAGTCGTATGGAGGCCCACTGGCAGTGGTCGTGAGAGCAACCCCTGGTTCTTCTACTTTGCGCCAAGACCCAGGCCCGCATGGAAGCATGGGATGGGACATCGCTTGTGGTGAAGGATACTTGAAGAGGTGTTGCGAGAAAAAATAGGTTCCTGATGAGCGGTTCAAGCCCTATGTGGTGCAGGGACCTTTTCTGTGATCGTCTGTCTTTACTTTGACCATGGTGATCCCGTCGTGATGGAGTATAGAATATTCGACTGTCGTCGTTAAGTATATATTCGTTCGCCTTTTGGGCTGGCTCGCTCACCGTCTGTCCCTTTGTTTTCTCATTTCCTCATGCGGGCAAGCTTAGGATCAAGAAGCGCAACCGCACCCTCCTTTCTCCAAGGGCTTTTGAAGGAAGGGAGAGGACAGTGCCGGATGCACGGTAGCCGTGTTTTCCCCAAGTCACTGAGATCGGCCGCTAGTAAGGGAGGTGTGGATGGGTGGAGATGGACGGGGCATGGGTCGTGGTTGGCTGCAGATGTCTCTCAGTCTCTGTGCTGGCTGTCTTTGAAGCAAGGGATAGATATTGTGCTGTGTCTGCTCAGCACATCTCCTGCATCCTCGGACCGCTGAGTTGAGTTGTTCCACTTTCCCTCCACGTCTTGGTCTTGTCGACGGATAGAAATCAGGTGTCGATAGGGGCGGATCCCAAGTTGAAAAACACTTGAAGCTCGTACGGAGAGGTGATGGCGAGAACAATCTGGATTGTCTGGACCTCTTTCCTGTTTTTGCTTTTCATTTGTGTCTGCTTCTGCTGCTCTCTTTGCTCTCTCTCGGAAGAGCCCTGAACCGTGCATTAGCGGAGCCGCCGTACGGTGGTCCGGCGCCCACGCAACTCCACTGCGTGTTAGTTGAAAGAGCCCTGTCTTTCGTCTTTTTCTTGGTGTGCTTTTGGTGTAATTCGTCTCATTCTTTTTTTGTGCCCCTCGCATGTCGTTCTACAAAAGCGGTCGTTTGCCGCGCTGTATCTCACTCGTTCTGAGAACGAGAGAACGTCCCGCCCTTGTTCTGGCCCAGGCCGATAGCAGCGTTGTAAAGGTTAGCCAGGGGGATATCCGAGGTTATCAGTGACAAGTCAAAGAACGGGGAACCACGGTTCAGCGCAGGGTGTCGTGAATTGTCCTCTACAAGAGCTCGGCTCGCCAAGACGACGAGGTTGGCTTCTGGGCGCAAGCCCTAGGGAAGTCGTGCCGCAACTTCCTCAGCCACCTGTCGACCAACCTTCAACCCCTTCCCTCCTCTTCATCGAAGCTCATCGTAGATGACTAGCCCAACAGTGAAAAAAGAGGCTGCAGGAATACGACGGGTAATTCTGGCGTTGCAAATGGTCAAGTGCGATAGCAAAGGGGAAAAGAGATTGCAATGCTGTGATCAATGATAACAAGGGGACGGACAGCCAAAAGTCGATAAGTCGATGAGGGGGAAAAGAGACAAGGAGAAAGGGTCGCAACATTGCAACGCAATGCTGCCGTCGTATTGAGCAGGTAAAGTAAAGAGAGGAATGCCTGGTCCGGGCAACTGGTGTTGAAGCTGAAGGTGTAGGCGAGGAAGGCTCTCATGCTTTCCTGCAGATGTGCAGCGCAAAAAGTATCTCCGGGATTTGATTTGGGCAGCTGGATTTGCTGTTAACTTTGAGCCCGTTTTTGCACACTGTATGCCCGTCCTTTTTCCGGTGTCGAAATAAAGATGCCAAATAGACACCTTTTTGCGTGCTACCGAGTACTCTTCACGAGCTCTCGCAAACCCACATGGTGGTGCAGGTGCGGGCGAGTGGCGGGTGGGTGAGAACGATGAGAAGCTTGGGGGGAAGAGTGAGAGAGACAGAGGGAGTGAGAGAAGTGAACTCCACAGTCCGTGGGATAGCAGCTACGAAGTACAGAGATCAACAGAACGGAGAAAGGTGATTAACACAATGTAGGAAGGAGCCACCGGGTTGAACTGCCCTGTGGCCCAATCCACAAGAACAGGAATGAGACGATGTCTTTTTTACCCCATTGTTGCAAGTACTTTTCTGTCGCAAGGAAGGAGCGAACTACGTTAAGGTGATGTACTTTGTCGTTGCGGGAAGGAGCAAAGGGCCCCCTGTCTTTCTACGACAAGCATCTCTTGTTGACATCGTACACATACAATGTCAGGCCGTGAGACAAAAATATAACACCAAATACGAATAACGGAGAAATTGTGGGCTGTTGACAACCACCCACACAGTGAGACGGATGTTTCGAGACGGCAGAAAGTGAAGAGAAAGAGGATGAAGTGCGGGAAAGGAGCGAAGCATGTGCAAAGAAACGAAATCGGACAGAGAAGACAAGGGGAGACAGGGGGCAACAGGGAGTATCTCCGTTTAAGCTCTGCGCTAGCTAAATACCTTCTAGAAACGATTTAGTGGTACAGTGCGGCATCTCTCACAGCAAACTGTACCGGCAGTTCCCTGTCTCAAACTGGTCCTCTGGCAAGCACCACCGAATCGCGCCTTCCTGATTGAGGAAGGCAGCACGAGTATCGATGGGGGGTTGTTGGATTTGGTGGTGAGGGGCGTTGTCACGAGATAAGACCTTGTGGGTGATTGTGGGTTTTGCCCCCCTCCCAAGACCAGGTCGTTGTCGAATGCACTTTGTAAAGATATGGATAGGAAGGATAGGAAGTTCGGGAAAGTGAGGGCAACTGCGATGCAAGTGTGCAAACGTGCAAACTCCCGATCATACCTCGCAAAGAAAGCTCGGGGCATGGAGCAAAAAGGGAATAGAGGCAGGATTGAGAGAGGAAGAGGGAAGGCGCGAGTCATGCAGAGTTGTCCGTTGCGTCCTTTGCCAAGCTACATAACAGGAAGGCAGTTGCACAAATAGAATGGCGAAACGGTGTTAAATGGGAAGTAGCTACCACGGACAACTGTCGTAGGGCAGGCGTGGCCACGATGGCGATGGCGATGGTATCGTTTTGAGAAGGTGCCTTTCAGAAGGGTGTCCTTCATCGCCAACAGCGGGGCCCAAATGCCATAATACGTGGACAGGGATGGGCCAGACTAGGCCTAAACACGCGGTTTCCTCGTGTTTGCTTGTTTTGACGACTTGTCTTGTTGTCGTTGTCTCCTTACCACTCCCTACAGCCCCTTTTTACAGATTTACAGGTGTCTACTTACCTAATGGCATCTGACGGGCTCCTCTTCCCCGCACTCTCAGGACGGGATGCACCCGAGCAGCACGGGAGTCTCCTTGTGCTTGGATGTGGACGACGTAATACAGAGTACTCTAACTTTGCATCTCATTTGTATGTATTCGCAGTAATACGTATCTTACTGAGCACACATACAACGATGGAAGTATGCGTTGGGCTGGGCATGTATGGGCTTTGCCTGTGGGCATCCGTTGACAGGTGGACGGCCGGTGGGCAGCCGACAGCAGCATATGAATTATCCACTAAAAGACCAGATAATGGAAAATTCCGGTAGGGACTTGAATAAATGAAGACTATGGGCTCTACACACCCACAAACAACTCTAGGCCGTTCCAAGAACGCCAATCAAATGGATACTACGATGGAATAAAGAAGAGACAAATGTTGTGCTTCAAAAGCGGTGCATGATGTCGTAGTTGTTATTGCTCAACTAAGTCTAAAATCTGGGCAGACAAAGGATCTCTTTTGGTAGATTTCTTAGGCCGTCAGGAGCTGCCAAGTGACCTGCCAGCCCTTCTAGACGCACACTTACGGTGTAAATCACTCTGATGCTGCAATGTCTGCAGCGCATGGATCTCACTTTGCACGTCGTATACAAAAATAAATTGCTTATGCACCCTGCGCCACGATAAGAAAAGAGAGAGGGGGGATATATAAAAGCAAGGTCAGCCTCCCATCAGGAAAAGGAGCGTCTGACAGGACGGTCGAAAGTGAGGTTTGTGAAGGACAAAGGATCGAGATGTCGTCAAAAAGAAGTTAGCAGAGAAAAGGAAGGAGCGTTCAACAGCACAGACCAGCACGGGTGGTCTGGCAGTTGCCAGTTGCCAGTTGGTGGCTTAACGGTGGCAGGGCAAAAGAGGGAAAGTGCAGGCACACTGCACCTCAACGCTCGGCATCTTTGGATCTCTACTCGGCAAGAGCAAGGTCTCGACTCAAGCAAAATATGCCCAAAATAAGCAAGAAGCAGCCTTCTCGTTCCCTTCGTTCTTTCCTTTCTTGACTCTCGTCGTTCCAATACGCTGCCCCTTTTCCAAGTGTGGTCTGGCTTGACTGCTCTTGCCTCGTGGGAACTGGTGGCTGGCAAGTGCCCATTCGTTGGAGAGGCGCACTGGACGATGCAGGTCCAAGCTGAGGGATCCTTCCAGCGGGCAAATGAGGGGCCGAGGATGCTCTCGCAGGCGCTGAGCGCCAAAAGTCCGGGGCGTCGCCCATGGCCAGTCAGTCGAGTTTGCCCCTCGCCTCGCTGCCTGTTCCTGCCTACTCCCCCGACCACTCCTGCCTGTTCTTGCCCATTTGGGCCCTGTAATTGACGGATTAAGCGGGGGAAGGAACAGGGAAACGCAGACGAGATACGAGACACAGAAACACCGACTCACTCAACACCACAGACACGGATCAGTGAATGGCCGACCACGAAACGTGTGTGAGAGACCTGGGCTGACGTGAAAATTGTCTCGGGCGTTGCCATTTGTTGAATTTTGTTGAACGATTTGTGTTTCTTTGTGGTCTATTTGTGGTCGTTGAAGGGGTTTGAGCTCTTTGTGCCGTCATTCACTTTGTGCACCACCTCGAGCATTCTCGAAGTATATGAAAGGACATTCTCCGGACGACGATCAAATCGACCGCCTTGATTGACTTACGTTCGTCAACTGCACACTCTTCACGATGCACACTCTCGCCAGCTCAATGCCGCGCCTTTTCGGCCGGTCACAGACGCCGACACCATCCCAGTCCCAACCACAAGAACCGCCGGCCCCGCGCGCCAAGCTCGTCCGACGCACAGGCGACCATTTTACTCCGCTCGGGCATCCCGGACATCCCGGACACACCGGATATTCTGGATACCAGAGTCCGGCTTCGTTCGAGCCCCTCCACCGAGAAGGCAGCATCATATCTGCCTCGCTAGCATCCGCCTCGGCCTCGGGGTACGAAGTCCTCCTCAATGGTCCCGACCGAAGCAGTCTGTGTGGGAGTATAGGCAGCGGCCAGAACCAGCACCATCCGACCCAAAACCAGCAGCATCAGCAGCACCGCTATTATGCCGTCCGCTCACAACGCAATCTGCACCGCTCATGGTTAGCCGCCGCCGATGCGCGGAGACTGTCGGGGCCTGGCGGTGAACGCCCTCCGCCGCGCAAGCTGGTCAAGGACCCGGGCGGATCGGCACGGCCGTCGGCTGCTCACGAGATTCCAGACGAGGATGGCGATTTACGACGGAAGGCAGTGGTCGGTGGAGCTGGACAAAACAACAGCCAGAGTACAGCCGGCCTCGACAGAGGCAGCTTTGGAGGTCCCGGCTCACTCGGCATCCGTCGAAAGATATCCCGATGGCGGGATCTGAAGTGGTAACTGTTAACCACAGACAGCACCTGCGCCGGATCGCTCACCACACAGCATGTGGACAATTGCATATATTTTTGACTTTCATCTTGGATCTAGTATCTCGCATTTTGGCATTTCGGCACTGGGTTTGTTTTATTTCGGTATTTGCTACATCATCTTTTCCACATCCATCTGGATCGTGACATTTCCTGTCTTTGATTTTTCCATTTTGCATCGGCTGTCGAACAGGGCGTTCTGCATTCGTTAGGTTTGCGGCATTTTGATTTTCTACCTGTCTATATTTCTTCCTTGATTGAACATATATATACATACACATGCAAGAACTTGTTTTATCTGAGAAAAGCTGTAAAATCTCGACATGTATCAAGATGTCGTTGATCCCAATGGCTATATCTGATCAGGCACGTCTTAATTGCCCTGACCTGCCGTATTAGGCGCTAATTGTTGGCCGTTGGTCCCCTATATCCACTAAGACCGCCCAAAGCAACAGGCGCTGTTAGTGGCAAGCCAAAGCACGACGTCCGCTGAGAGAGAGCGAGCTTTTGTATCGTCCCAGGCCAGCTCTTTATCGCAGTTTCTTATCGCTCAAAAAAATTTGCCTGACAGAACAAGAGCATCACCACAAACGACGACGACCGAACGATCTCGACCTCCCTCTTCACGACTCTACGACCTCCCTCCCTCACAGCCTCCCACATCCTACCACACACCCATATAATGACACAACAAAAGGGCCAATTGGCCCGCCCCATCTTTGCCAAGATTGCACCACACGAGTATCTCGTCGCCAACCTCGCGAGAGCGAACACCGAAGGCTCTGAAGTGAAGGGAACCCGCCCCAACGGCCGCACCCCCGACGAGGCCCGCGATTTCGACGTCCACACGGGGTCCCTCTCTCAAGCCCATGGGTCTGCCGCTGTCCGTTTGGGCAAGACGCGCGTCATTTGCGGCGTCCGCGGCGAGATCCTGCCCGTCACCAACATTCCCCAGTACCGGCCGTCCACCATCACTCCGGAACAGGCTGGCACCTCAGAAGCCGAGAGCGACAACCGTCGCCAGCTGCGCGACTATGATCTGCTGGTGCCCAACCTCGAGCTGGCCACGGGCAGCGCGCCCGAGTTCTTGCCCGGTGGACCGCCGTCCGTGCTGGCGCAAGTGCTGAGCACGCGGCTGTACGCACTGCTGCACAGTAGTGGGTTGGTGGATGCGGAGGCCTTGAAAGTGTGGCACACGCCGCGGCCGAGCGCAAGCGAGGGCGACGAAGACTTGGAGGTGGATGATGAGGAAGAGGAAGAGGACCGCACACCCGAGATCAAGGCCTACTGGACACTTTATATCGACCTGCTCTTCCTCTCCTTTGACGGCAACCCCTTGGACGCCGCCTGGGCCGCCATTGTCGCCGCCTTGCGCGGCACCCGCCTGCCGCATGCCCGCTGGGACGCTGACCGCGACCGCGTCGTCTGCTCGCCGCCGTCGGTCACACCCACTCCACCACTCACTTTGAGGGGGTTGCCTGTCGCCTCGACTGCCGTCGTTCTCGTCGAAAACCGCAAACGGCAGCAGCGCCAGAGCAGCGAGGCCGACAGTGCGCACTGGATCTTGGAAGACCCGGACCGTCTGGAGGAGAGCCAGTGCCACGAGACGGTGACGGTGGTCGTGGATTGTTCCAACGGATCTGGAGAGAAGACCGTCGTGCGGGCACTCTCCAAAAGCGGCGGCGTGCTTGTGGGCCCTCAAGAGCTGCACGCGCTCGTGGCCTCGGCCGAAACGCGGTGGGCGAGCTTGTCGAAAGCACTGCAGGGGCCGTGAAGAGGACGATAGACTACGGGGATGGAACAAAACGGAAAACAAAAAGATCACGGCTACGGCATAATCTCAAGATACCCATGAGGAGCAACAAAGAGGCAAGCCAATGTTTCGGCGGAAACAAGAGAAAATGAGCATGCGTGGATACACATGCTGTCATATCTCAATGAGGTTGATACTGAGCTACAGCTTCATAAAGACTCAACATACCGAGTACCGGTCGAGTCAAATGGCTGCCTAGGAGCTCACTGCTCACTCAAACGCCCAAGGGCACGAGAGTTTGCACAAGCCCGGGCCATGGGCAATACACCACACCATGGGAGATATATCATGAGAGCACAAGGAGGCTTCAGACAGCTCCTCATGTATCTCAACCATACATAGCATTGACCTGGCGTTGCATAGGCATAATACATGATTAGACCGGACAAACAAGATGCACATCACTGAAAGCAAGAAGAGCTCATGACAGATGAGAGGTAATGTCCCGACCTTTCGAACCATCCTTACAGGCTTGAGGGTCGCCCCTTAAAATCAAGGGCAGTAGATACAGGTGGGGTTTTCGTGTTCAATCTCCCACTCTGCAGCAATTTGGGTATGCGCTCCAGTGAAGGTTCACATGAATCCGGCAATGCAGCACGGGTAGCCATCGACACAGTCCCGAAAGAGTGTGGGTTTGAGCAGCCGTCGCATTCGGTGGCAGAGTGGGTTGTGAAGAGAAGAGGAAAGAGAGGATAAGAAGAAACCAAAGTGTGAGAAAGCTTTTCATAATTAGGGAGTGGTGGAGCGCTGAAGCGGTGCGGAGAAACGTGTGTCCGCGCTAGGAGAGCAACTGTGCCTTGCCCCACATCGACCTACGAAAGTCTTGCATGCTCAATTTCTGCCTGTCGAAAAGCTTCTCCCTTTCTCTCTCTTTTCCTTCCTTTCCTTCTCCCTCACTAAGTAGCCACTGCCCAACGCAAACACATCATGGAGTCGCTTTCGGACACCATTTGGGATGTTGTCATCTGCGGCACGGGGCTGCAACAGTCTCTCCTTGCGCTGTACGTTCCTCCCCCATCTCCCACTCTCACTTCTTTTTGCCTGCCCTCCTGATTTCCAAGCATTTACAAGTCCTTGTTTCTGACTGACTTTAGCCCCTAATGTGATTTCATTGTGTCCCTCCCGTGATATAGAGCCCTCTCCCGCTCCAACAAGAACATTCTGCACATCGACCCGAACCAGTACTATGGCGGATCCGAGGCGGCCCTGAGCTTGGCAGAAGCCGATGCCTGGGCTGCGGCTCGTCCGGAAGCGTCGGCCACGAGAGCAAAGTCTTCCGAAGAGGACGCACCGAAGCTGGGTCCCCTCTCAGCTTACTCGGTCGCCCTGGCGCCGCAGTTTTTGCACGCGCGGTCCGCACTCGTCGACCTCCTCGTGTCGTCGCGCGCGTTCCGCCAGCTAGAGTTTCTCGCCGTGTCTTCCTTTTTCGTCCTCGACTCGTCGTCTGCGACACCCTCCATCTCCCGCATCCCCGCCACCCGCGAAGACGTCTTTGCCAGCACCGCCATGCCCGCCCGCGCAAAACGCCAGCTGATGAAGTTTCTCAAATTTGTGCTGGCCTTTGATCCAGAAGGTGGCGAGGAGGAAGGTGGGTGGAAAGAGCATGCAGACGAGCCGATGGGCGTTTTCTTGGAATCCAAATTTGGCCTCGACGACGTCCTGCGAGACAATGTTTTGGCCCTCACGCTATCGCTGGACGGCCCGAGCGTCACCGTCCGCCAGGGCTTGACCCGTCTCCACCGGCACATCTCGTCCATGGGCCTGTTCGGCCCCGGCTTCGCGGCCGTGTATCCCAAGTGGGGCGGCTGTGGCGAGATTGTGCAGGTGGCGTGTCGGGCGGCGGCCGTGGGCGGCGGGATCTACATGCTGGGAAGTGGGATCAAGTCGGTCAAGGAAGTCAAAGAGGCGGCCGAACCCGTAGAGGAGGGCCACTCCGACAAGCTGCTCGAGCTTGAGCTGACGCGCGACATGACGGTCAAGACGAAGCTGCTCGTGCGCGGCGATGAGGACATCGAGGCGGAGGCCGTGACAGTACCTACGCCTGCCACCTCCGACCAGCTCAGCCAGCTCAGCCGCTTGATTGCCGTGGTCGGCGCGCCGTTGCCGTTCTTGTTTGCACCGACAGTCGAGGGTGCACCCGTGGCCGGTGGGGCGGTGATAGCGCTGCCGGCCGGACGAGCGGTGTCGGCCGATGGGCCGGCGACTGAGCATCCCGTGTTTGTCATGGCACACTCCAGCGACACTGGAGAGTGTCTATCTGGTCAGAGTAAGTCCACATTCGCCTTCTACTTTTCAATTATCTCCACCCTCTTCACCCAAGCATATGATGATTCTTGAATCACAAAACTTATCTACATTGTCTGAGCTCTGCTTTGACGAGAACATATTCGATTCTGACTGCTTAAATTACCATCCACACTATTCTTGTTGCTTCTCACTCATTCCTCTATAATGGACACTGGACTGACTTTACAGGCGTTCTTCACTTTACAACCATTCGTACCGAGAATAGCAAGACCCTGCTGGAGAGCACGCTGGCGACGCTGCTGGCAGCCTTTGCCAAGGAAGCAGGCGATGAGGGTGAGGGTGAGGACGGAAGTATTCCCATCCTCTACCAGCTGTACTACGAGCAGCCAAGGGCAGAACAGGCAAAACAGGCAGAAGAGTCAGAGTCAGACGATAACGGTCTGACCTTCCGCTTCCCGCCGCTACCCGTCGACCTGATGGTGCAGGACGCACCGCTCAATATAGTCAAGGAGGCATGGCGGCGGGTGATGGGTGATGAGGCCGAAGCGGACGACGGCCCTGCGTACATGCAGTTTGTGGACCGCGAAGGCAATGATGCTGATGATGTGGAGTACGATTGAGCGATGACTAACGAGTCGATGTAGTCGACAAGTTGGGTCTGTTTCAGTCGACGTATTCAACGAGTCGGGTGTATTTTTAATGACGTTTACTTTTCTTTTCTGTTACAATGACATGATACCTACGAGGCAGGACAGTTTGGATTTCTTTTTACTTTTTACAACGTACACAATATCATTTGCCATCACTTGTGCGTATCGGGTTATCCGTTATATGTGCGGCTCTTATTACTTTTTGCTCTGGCCGACGGCTGTGGCTGTCTGCACTGTCTGTCGTCGTATTGGCTCGCATCGTTTGACTTTGTCGGATGTGGTACAGGTGTATCGTATCAAATGACGTGGAAAGGTTACGACAAAGGAGAATGGCAAGCTCGGCACACCTCGGGAGCAGCACAGGCCAGGCCTGTCTACATGGAAGAGTATATAATGCGGTTGCAACAGAAGGAGGAACAAAACGTGATAGGTTGTCTCGCTCACCGGTCGTTGCCCCCAAGATTTGCCCATGCTTGTCAATGCTTGCCCAATGTGCAGCTCTAGGGTCATCGTCGTTGCTCTTACAGGCCCCACCCATGGATCCTATCTTGACAAAAGGACCGTTTCACTCTGTCTCTCAGCTGTCGTTGGTCAACACTTGGTCGATAAAGCCCGTCACTCTCCGTCATTCCGCACTTTTTTACTCTTTTCGTCTCTTCTCGTCTTTTCTCGCGCCGTTTGTTTTCGCCACATCCAATCTCGTCGTGCTCTCCTCGATGTGCCGTCCCGTCTCAGTCACCTGCAAGGACCCGATAATTATACGTGTGTGCATATAAGAAATGCCGTAGAGGGTAGAGGATGACTCCTGCCAGCTGAATATTACATGGAAGAATGCGTATTCATACGCCTCTCTGTTATTGTTTGTTATACGACATGCTTTTCCACTTCCCTACGGCCATGTGTTGCCTTATCCGTCATACAGCGTACGATGTACAGCGTCTTTCGCAAGGGGCTACCATCTCTAGACGTATGTGGAAGCTTGTCGACCACATCGGGCACCGATTTTTGCGGCTCTGCCGACAATTCGACAACTGCCAGGGCAGCCATTATGGCCAACAGAACAAGTGCCGAGCATACACAGCAGTTGCGGCAACAGAAGCACAAAGGAGGTACGGGAGGCGACAGAAGCACAAGGGAATTGAGCAACCTTGCGACCCTCGCGAGGAACAACGTTCTGCCCTGACGCCTCTACCCTAACGCTCACTTCCGCCACAGGGCGCTTTTGTGACACGTGTTGACCGTCAAAACCCAGTTGATCGGTTACACAAGACCTCGCGATGTGGAGAGAAGGCGAGATGGCAGCTCATAATCGGTGTGACCTCGACAGTCTGTACAACATCGTGCAACTCCCTTTTCAGCACCGTTGGTTTGTCTAGTTGTGAAGAACAAAAGCCATGGCCGGCGACCGGGATAGACAATACGCCGGATGGCAAAAGACCGGACGAAAGGCATATTTTGATGACACGGACGGACGATAAATATCTCCGAGACAGCGATGATGCGTACCTGCTGATGGGTGCGTGCTGGGCTTGTTATATCTCCGGTAACCACAGTCCATGATGTGCATTTACAAGCTGAGACGTGTGGGGAGAAGGATCAAAATCAAGGAACAAGACCACGGTGAGCACTGCACATACAAAGAGGCTGTCTATGATGATGATTGCATGGTGTGGACGGTGCATTGAGCGGTGAGCATCATGTATCTTACGAGGACTACTTTGTGAAGAAGTTTGATAAGGAGAGAATAATATCAATAACATTGTTTTCATATATTGAAACATGAGAATAAACAAACAAACAAAATTTGATTAAAGAAATATTCAAACTTGAAAAAAATGTAAATGAAAATAAGAAACATTATGACAATTTTAACAAAATTCGATGCTCAGACTAGGGTAACGTCACCCGCTGTCTCATCTCTGGCCTCTCATCTTGCCTCTTTTCTCCTCACCTTGACCTCCTTGACCTGCAAGAGCGGGCAGTCAGTCATATGATGCCGACCTCATGCAGGCCAAACCCACCTTTGGGAACCAGGAGCCAGACAATCCAGAAAACCAGGCGTACCAAAGAATCCGTGAAGATCATAAGAAACAGACGAAGGAATAAATGACACGAGACGGAGAACTACGAGTTGAAGAATCCGCGTGTAGTGTTTGGCGCATATCCAGTGCCATAAGGTAAACCATTCAAGCCACTCCAAGCGTGTATGCAGCGAACATGTCTGCATGCAGAGTGCAGACCAGGCTGCAGATTTTAGCAGTACTTCGTACAAAAGCTTGGAGAAAAGTGCAAAGATCGAACCACCTTGTTGCGGTGAAACACACATCGCCATGCTTTTAGTTGCGGTCCCCATGTTTTTGTCTTGATCCTTCAGTCGATTTTCGACTTTGTTCACTTTCCCCATTGGGACACCTTGGATCGTTGCATAGCGCTGCTCATTACCTCTTAGAGATGTGCTCCAGGATTTCTGGCTCGCTTCACATGTGTCGCTCTGTTTTGGGGGAAGGGGAGAGTTTCGCGGGGGCTTTGTCGCTTGGAGTCGCTTAGGTATGCTCGGCCACTTTCTGTATGTTTTCTTTTCCTTTCCTTTCTTTTTCGTTGATTTCTTTTTTTCGGCCGGTCAAGAACAACGCCATGTCTTCAGCTCTTTCTTGGATACCATTTTGCCATTGCTTTCGCCACAAGAAAAGGGGGCTGAAGGTTGGCGTCCCTCGCTTAGCCACTCTTTGCCGTCCTTTCTTTTTCTCCTTTTGGTGAAGTTGCTTCTTTTTTCTCTACTTGTTGGAGTGTTCATTCTCCGCATGCCATCATCACTTTGTTGACCTGTGGCTTCTACTTCCTTTTCTGCTTGCTTCTTTTGCTTCTTTCCTTCGGATGCTGGTGCGCCCGTAATTTGACCGGTTACGCCCTAGATTTGGCATGCCGGCCAGATGGACTCGTATATTTGGCCATACAATGGTAGAAAAATCCATTTGTCTACGACGTACGAAATACTCGAGTTCCCCCTTCCCAGCGGTATGTCTCCTTCTAGAATGGCTTCAAACTCTCTTTTGAGGAAAGGCGCTCACCGTCACTGCGACCTCACAAGAACGCACTGACCAGCGTACCGTTATTCATACGTTGGTTCCAATGTGGTTCTCTCTTTCCTATGGCCTGTGCCCAATTCAATTCCCGATCGTCTTTTTCGTGCATGATCTCTCTGGACGTGTCGCTTTCGTCTTGATCGGTGGTTGTCAAAGGGTCTTCAAAAAAAGAGTCTCGTCTGTCACTCAATCGTCTTTTTTGTCCTACTTGCATAGACAGCTGGCCTGGCAGGGTTCGGGTCTGACGGCCGTTCTAGAAAAGGCCTGCAATAGAGAGGCCAGACATGTCGTCCCCGTGTTCACTTTCCCTTGTCCACTGCTCGCATATTGTTTCGTCTCGTCCTATCAATGCCAGTCGTTGCCTGTTGTCCAAGATTCCGTCGGCTATGGTCCTCCGAGGGGACGGAGTACTTGTACATACAATTGCACTCACAAAGTATTGCTGCACTTCCATCATTTATCTGTGCGCCTGCCGGTTGCCAGTGTCACCCTCCCACAGGGTCCTTTCCGCACTCAAAAGTGTACCTTCGACAGCCCTCATACTCTCTGTAAAATGTCAAACCTTCTGCGCCAATTATCGCGTTTTCCGCCCTTCCGCATCAGGTACTGGGCCGTTCGCCCTCGCCCCTTCTCTTTACTCCTGTACACCGCGAGACCCCGAGGCCGCGAGTGCGTGGCCTTTGCCTCTACAATGTCTTTGCCTCTTTCCTCCTCTTCCTCCTCCTCCCACAGCTTTCTCAGGCGGCATGGCCCACCCTGCAAGCATGTCCCGTGCACGTTCTGCTGGTCTCTGGGTCGGGTCGAGTCTGGTCTTTTTCTTGGGTCCGACTGGATCGGCAGAAAGATGATTTGTCACAAAAGCAGAGATGGGCAAAGAGGAAAAAGGAAAAAGTCGAGGACGACCAGACATGCTCCCTCAACTCGGTAGAAGGGTCATCAGCAGTTTCCTTCCCCTCTTCCACTTACGACGTACTCCGTATCTCTTCCCCTCACCTGCACACCGACAGAGTCGAAAGATGCACGAGGGCGAGGTAGGTCTGGGTCGGTGATGGAAAGCAGTATCCTTCGTTTGCATATCTGCACGTATGTAACCTTTCCCTACAACGGCCGGTGCTTGTAGCCCTCTTCTCTTTGTCTCTTTGGCCGATATCGTATCATGAGCCATGCTCGTTGCCGTTGACTTGTTGTGTTTGGAGTTCATCCTGTGCCTGGAGGATTGCGACATAACGTCCGCGGGTAGCATAGATTTTGGCAGACCGACAGGGACAGAATGGAAAATAAATATACGACAATGACGCAACAAACAAAAGTCATTGTGGCGAGACAGATGATTGTGATGACGATGAGGGTGAACGTGAGGTCGTTGAGGTCGTCGCAAACTACGCTATCGTCCGCCATAAAAGGACGCTACGATGGGCGCTACTTCCGTCCCAGCGTCCTTGACTTATGACATTACGGGGGCTTCCGCTCCCTCCCATCATCTTAATTTACAGTGGGGAAAGCTCGCAAGGAAAGTGCGTGTGTGGGGGCTCCGCCAAAATGGCCAACAGGAAAAGAATGAACGGGCCAGTACTTGGCCTTTGTCCACCCACCACCTTACACTTTCGCAAACGGAACGGCCACACCCTCTTGTTCTGCCGCCACCACTACCGCCACGGAAAGATGCACCAAAAAGTCCCAGCAACTTGACTTAACGGCCGTCCCGAGCAATTGGGGGCCGGGCAAAAAACCAACTTACAAACGGACAATGGGGGTCGCCGAGAAGAACAA
Source organism: Ophiostoma sp. CBS 140.51 (assembly GCA_029298735.1). Lineage (NCBI taxonomy): Eukaryota > Fungi > Ascomycota > Sordariomycetes > Ophiostomatales > Ophiostomataceae > Ophiostoma > Ophiostoma sp. CBS 140.51. The sequence goes on from JANSLP010000014.1 coordinate 273,379, forward strand.
ACGATGATATGTGTGGGCAAACAGATGAACACCTCCATGACAAAACAAGGTGACGAGAACAAGGCGAACGTTCAAAAATAAAAGGCCACCCTCACTGCGACGGTATGATACAAGTATGACAGCCTCGACAGCCTTCCTTCAAGCCATTTTCAAGGTAAGCTTGCCTGCCCGCACGCTCAGACCAGCTCCAGGGGTCCTTGTTCCTGTATTTTTTCGACTTGACGACCGACCTACAGTCAGGCCTGACTTGACTTGCCCTCTCTTTCTGCCATTGTTTTGCGTCCCTTGTTCTTTGCACAATGCTATTTCGTATCATATGCTGTGAAGCACACGGGCCAGACCAGGACGGTAGCACAAAAGTGCACGGTTCAAGCCGATATTAAAGTTGAAAAACTACTCCTCACAAACAGAAAAGACTCGGCCGTGGCGCTCTGGACCAGCTGGGGAAGCTGCATACAAGTCTCAGAGCGAGAGATGTAGCGAGGAGCGGGCAGACAAGGCAGAACAGCGGCAGCAGCAACGGCAAGCGGCAGGCATGACCGCTGTGTCGGCATAAAGACCGACAAAAGCCCAGGCCAGCAGGCCAGAACTGGCCATATTTCTGGCTGAGCGCTGGCTTTCCCTGGCTGGCCACTTCCATGGACTTCCCAGCGTTATGCACCCTGCATCTCGGGTCGCGCACGCCTTGGCCTTGGGTCGCGCATTGCAGTAGCATTTGCAGGACACTTGACTTCTTTTTGCTGCATTGCAGTGTGCTGCTGCAGTACGCTGCAGTACGCTTCCTGGACGCTTCCATGCTTTGCTGTGCGTCTTCCAGGGAACTGGTCAACGCCTGCCGAGACCACCACGCGTGGTCGGCTTTGCAGGCCGCGTGTTGAGAAGTCTCCTGTTCTATTTCCTTGTATTTTGGACTCTACTTTCTTTGCTTTTTCGCCCGTTTCACTTTTGAACCCTGCTGAACCCTGCCCTGTATTTTATCTCCATGTGCCTTTGAGTGCCTTTGAGTGCCTTTGTATCTCTCATTTTCAGCAGCCCCATCCCTTTCCATTCATTCCCAGAACGAGAAAAAGGATAGGGACTGAGACCTCTCTCCCAGAATACCGGAAATCGGAAATTCCCAGTCACAAACACCCAAAACGCCAGAGACCCAGACACACACCCCAAAAATACCCGCATTTCTCCCCCATTCCCCCCAAACCACCTGGATACCTGGACCACCTGGAACCCCATGCCTTTTGACAATCTTCATGTCTCGTCCCAGCACTGAATCCTCGCAAGGTTTTTTGCGTGTGTATTGTCTCTCACAAGGTCCCTCCCCAAACAGCTTTTGCTTGTCCGTTGAGCCTGTCAAAAAAGAAAGCGGGTCTAACTCTCCGTCTCTCGCTTCGCTTCGCTTCTTCCTTGTGAACGATCTTTTTGACAAGACCCCCAAGTCCGCTAAATCGGAGGTTTGACCACACTACGCTCACTGCATCTTCTCAGGCGGCACCGCCGTTCCAGCACCCCACTGTCCTCGGGTCAAGCTCACCCATTCCCTTCTCCACAGCGGCAGTATTTCCCCTCTCTTTTTCTCTCTGTAGATACATATCTTTTGCCCGGGGATGAGGACTCGTAAAAGCTCGTAAGATGCTCATGTACGGAAAACTGAGAGGCTCTAATCTCTTTCTCGAAACCAACCACCTTAAATACAGACGACATCACACGCAGACCGAACCTTTACCCTATCTGTATCTCCAACTGCGGAGGAAAAAGAGACCACGAATCAGAGGACCGGAGTCGGCCGCCTCACACTGGTCAACCCTCTCTGTTGATGCTCGCTGTAAAAGGTGCGATTTTATCAGTTCCCCCTCTCTTCTCTTACAAGACCCGACGGCCTGGTCGGCCGAGGCCCCTCACATTTTCCTTTTTCCTATTCAGCCCGAACGGTCGGTAGAAGCTCTTGCGGTCTTATTTGTCTCAACTCGTACTCATAAACCGTTTTCTGGTTTCTGGTTTCTCGTTTCTGGTTTCTTTCTTTTTTTCTGTCCTCCAAAACCAGTTGACCGGCATACCAGTATAGATGTTCGCCTTTCTCGCTTATCTACTAAGCAGAAAAATTAGACTTGGAACAGAAGAAAAAAGAAACAACGACTGATAAAGAAGTAAAGGGGGGCATGCCAGGGGGACGGACAGGAACCACCGCCCGTTGCCCGTTTGTGGACCGAAAAGCCTAACCCACTAATTTACCTGAATGTGTAGTATCCCACTGCCGGACCGCCCACCCCAAGACCCAAGACTCGAAAAGGAAGAAAGGAGGAAAAGAAGGAAAGAGCGAGAAAGGTTGACAGGCCCAGCTGAACGGGTCGCCCATTCCTTGTCAGCTCGGTCTTTTATTTTATTTTCCTTCCTTGTTATTTTTGTCCTCCTATTTACTTTCTTTTTCTTTCTTAAATCTTGTTCTTATTATTTCCACAACCGTGGTCCAAGGACAAGACACACACACACAATATTCGCCTCACCCGCATCAGCTTTCGACGACTTGTCATACATCGGCCATTTCCCTCTCCCTTACAGCATACGGAGTTATTCCACACCGTCCGTGCACCGTGACCAGACAAGAAGAAGAAAGAAAGAAAGAAAGAAAGAAAGAAAGAAAGAAAGAAAAAACATATCGTCAACAGGCAAACAGAATGACTTCCAAAACCCTCGATTTCGGTGTCTTTCACAATGTGATCGGCGGGCAGGCCTCTAAAACA